>CM076570.1:506331069-506384728 GCA_034641835.2 Pinus albicaulis | reverse complement strand
AATGCATAAAGCTTTTCACAACCATAAAAGGAAAGGGTTATAGTTAAGTCAAATTTTATTGTTATTAATAGTGTAATGAAATGTATCTCAATGCTATGGTTTTGGCCTTTTTATTGGTTGAATTAGAGGACCCAGTTGAATATATTGGGGCCAAGTTGGTAAGGCAAGCTGCGGCAAAGACAAATGATTTAGCTGGGGATGGAACCACAACATCTGTTGTTCTTGCACATGTTGGAACATTGAAAAATTCCAGAACAATGAATGGAGAATAAATATCCCTTCCTCTAACACAAAGAAAATAAAAATTTCTTTGACAGGAGACAGAGTTTCAATACTTTGAAAACAAACTTTTATTCCCTTCAATAACTCAAAAAAAAACTATTACACTTCTTCCTCACTGAGAGGGATTACAAAATTATGACTGCTACAAAACGCAGTGCATAAAACCAACTCACTGTCTGTTCAAAACAAACATACTTTGTCTCTAAAACACTCTGTTGTGTTTTTCACTTTCGCACTGCTGTGCATACACACTTAAAAAGTTACACTCAGTCTTTCACTTTTTACACATTGTTGTGTAATAAAAAATTTACGTACTGTCTATAAAAAAAACTACCAAGCTTTTTTGTCCTTTTTATTTTTATATGCCGTAACATATAAAACATATTATAATAAACCCTCTTTAAAAAAAAAAAAAATTAAAACTAAATTCTATGGCCCACCTTTCATTTCGCATATGATATATATATATAACATATGTTTAAAACATATGTATATATTAAAGCATACATAAAATTAAACTATCAAAACATTAAAGAACCCTTTCCGTCGGACTTCAAAAGTCTGAATAGATTGAATTTCAAACCAAATTCGCGTTCCAAAATGGGATGCTGACGTCCGCCTAATTTGTAACGCGAATTCTCAATCCAATGTGCCTTATAAAAAATTCAGGTCTGGTTTTCAGGTTTTTAGATTCCCTTCAATTTCATGTGATCCAATATTAATGCTCCACGTGTCCTCCTTTTGAATTTACAAAACTGGGGGGTAAATTTTTGTTTGTTTAATTTCTGGTTGGTGAATTGCGTTAATGCTGGTTGTTGTGTTTAAATACAATCCTGTACAGAAATATGGCTGCGGCCGTCTACAAAAAAAACTTGCAGAAATTTTAAATGCTGAATTAAATTTTTGGATGGCGTGCAAGCAACCTCCAAAAAAAAATGTTGTTGTTGCATCCGTCCTTCTGCTGTAGCAGTTGAAGTTAAAATTCAACAGCACAGGGTTTAATAAGTGAGGGTGTAAAGGTAACTTTTTGTCGATAGTACTGGATTAAGATCATCTATTCATTTTTTTAGGGTCTTATGGTGTTTGGTTTTTAGTTTTGGGTTGGGCTTATTGAGTCTAAGATAGTTTTTGAGTGAAAAAATTGCTATCAGGTATTAAAAAATTTTGGTTCTTTTGTCAAAATTTATGAGCTTGTTAGGAAATACAAATTTGACAATGGTTGTATCCTAAATTTGTGGAAAATAATTTGAAATGAAACCTTTTTGTTTAGGTTGTTGCAGCAAGTGCAAAACCCGTTCAAATTACTAGGGGCATTGACAAGACAATAAAGGCCCTTGTTTCAGAACTCAAAATTTTGTCAAAGGAGGTAAACGCTTGCCTTTTGAGTAGGTTGGTTTTCCTTTTTGCTGATGGTTTGGTGTATCTAATTGAATTAGTTTCCTAAGGTATTTTTGGTTGCAAACTCATTTTCATTTTTCATACAGTATTGGCCTTGTGGAATACATTTGATTGTGTGGTATTGTTAGATCTACAACATTTGTAGTTGTTTAGTCTTATGGCCGAGGTGCACTTTTATTATGGAAATAGTTGATGCAATGTCATTTAATCCTTAATGCAGGGTAGCATGTTGAGAAGTTTCTTGTGAAACATTTGGTATTCAAAATGACACTTGATCCTATACAACATCATGCACTTGACTTCAAAATTTATATTCAAAGTGTGCCAGACAATTCTTGCAAAATTTCAAATATTTAGGTTGTTTTAAACCAAAATTTCAATCACCCTCCAGACTTATGCTAATTATCCGCCAATCGTTTAATTAAACAATTTCATTATACTCCGGCCCCACCTATATATATCAATAACCAATCAAACACCCGTATCGTACCTGGCTATCCTCCGCACACCTTAGTTAACCTCCGGGCAAGTTCAACGTGCGACCACCGTCCGATGGCCCTTCTCCAAATCAACGACTCTTGGCAATTTCGCTCGGCTTCCAACGTCGGGCTTTAACATGCGATGGTGCGGGTTAAACGGTGGTTTTCCGGGGGTCACTTCACCACGTGTCGCATTCCCTATGGAATCGCTCGCGAATAGGAAATACCGCCTACTCCGCAAAAGCGGTGCGATATGGGCAACCAGCTTTTGTGATTCCGCTCGTGGTTTTGGTAGAGGGCTTGACCACGGGTGCATGTCTGGTTCCGCTATCCTTTTGTTTGTTAACTCATGTCCAATCCTCGGGTCAGGTTCCGAAAGCACAACAATTTTGTCTCTTTATTAAGCGGGATTTTAATGTGTGTATTATCAAAGAAAACCAACACAAATTTTATAAGAAAATTGTTCAAAAGTCGAGCCCGCCGGACTTCAAACGACGATAAACCATAATTCAAACCAAATTCGCGTTCCAAAATAGCCTGCTGACGTCGGCCAATTTTGTGACGCGAATTTCTTATCAAATTCGCCCTAATATTTTACGGTTCCGGATTTCCACTGCGCGAGCGGCCCAAACAAAGATCCGCTCCAATCAATTTTTGCCACGTGTCCTCAATAAAAACTTGCCCTGCTCCCGGCTGCGGGTGCATTCGATGGCGTTTAAGGTGATGGGACATGGATATGGCGATTTCATATCATTCGCATTAACATTTAACGCCGTTCAATTAAGTTTTCACATCAAATCTAGATTAATTAATTTTTAACACTGTTCAAGATCGGACCTCCACTCCTCTGAGCGATTCCGCACGCTCCAATTGGATCCGGCCTTCGGCTCTCATTATTAATGATCAGAGATTCATTATGACGGCCGTCCTTTGATTGCATTGCAGACGGGTCGACATAAAAAATGGCGTTTAGCCATGGTTTTTCAGACAAGCAGGTTGCTGGATTACACTGTCTGGTAACTGCGATGATAAGGAGAAGTGGCCAGCGGAACTTCTGCCTAGACTTTGCTGCATATTTCCATTTCTCTCGGTTCTGTACTCTCTGTCTGTCTTCCTCTATAAATTGGAATTCTTCTTCTTCGTCTCTTGTGCCCACTGCGATTGCACCCATGCCTCGCGTGCGTCATAGGATGCGTTGCCGCAGGGGGAGCACTAGAGGTCAATCCCGGCGCGCTCCCTCCAGCACCTCAACAGAGGCTAGTTCACCTTCTCCCACGACGCGCACTGCGAAATTTTCCTTTGATTGCACTCTCAACCGCCCGCGAATCACAGCTGTAGTCACTGTGGTCTTCCGCGAGGAGGCCCAAACGCAGGAAGAATGCACCCGTCCGGCGGGTCTGAGCGGGTTTTAATTTGTTGTTCTTGCTTAGCAGGCCCAGTTAATTGGGCTGCTTTTAGTTTATTTTACTGTGCTGGACCTTTAAGTAATATTTTTGAATTCTGTAAATTAAACGTTCAAGACTGGTTTCCCCGTATGAGGGCAATCTTCTTAATTTTTTGATTTTTTGATGACAAATTTGCCATGAGTATGGCCAGGCAATGTTTTTGACTTCGGTGTAATTTTATTCGCAATGTTAATATATTAAATTTACTTTGAATTCTCACATTATTAGCGTTTTTCTTGATCTGTTCAAGGATTTTGGGTACTTTAATTTGTATTTGGAACAATGGACGTCTGTACTCTATCTGTTGCTTTACTGTTCTACATACTACTATTTCACTTTCTTATAGATGCCTCGGGAATATTTGAATGCTTTCTCAGATTGTCGATAATCTCCATGTGGACCGTTACTGGATTTTATATCATGTCCCTGTATGTGACATGGGGTATTTTTCTATCATTGTCTGGGGTGGGACTTCCACTTTTCTCGATGGATATTTGGGTTCCAATCTTCAGATGTGAAAATGTAATGACTTCATGGACTGTTTTACTTCATATAATATATTCAAAACAACGTTTTTTCTCTTGTGAAAAAAAAAATGATTAATGTTTATCACTCTGCCTTCAAAACTAGCGATGCGGGTCTATGTTGCTGGTTTATTGATATGGTCTGATGGTATTTTTATATTTTGGACATATCACACTCCTCACATGATTAGCGTTTTTCTCTGTTCAAGGATTTTGGGTACTTTAATTTGTATTTGGAACAATGGACGCCGGTACTCTATATGTTGCTTTACTATTCTACATACTGCTATTTCACTTTCTTATAGATGCCTCGGGCATATTTGGATGCTTTCTCAGATTGTCGATAACCTCCATGTGGACCGTTACTGGGTTTTATATCATGTCCCTGTATGTGACATGGGGTATTTTTCTATCATTGTCTGGGGTGGGACTTCCACTTTTCTGGATGGATATTTGGGTTCCAATCTTAAGATGTGAAAATGTAACGACTTCATGGACTGCTTTACTTCATACAATATATTGAAAACATCGTTTTTTCTCTTGTGAAAAAAAAAATGATTAATGTTTATCACTCTGCCTTCAAAACTAGCGATGCTGGTCTATGTTGCTGGTTTATTGATATGGTCCGATAGTATTTTTATATTTTGGACATATAACACTCCTTACATGATTAGCGTTTTTCTCTGTTGCAGGATTTTGGGTACTTTAATTTGTATTTGGAACAATGGACGTCGGTACTCTATCTGTTGCTTTACTATTCTACATACCGCTATTTCACTTTCTTATAGATGCCTCGGG
Source organism: Pinus albicaulis (assembly GCA_034641835.2). NCBI lineage: Eukaryota > Viridiplantae > Streptophyta > Pinopsida > Pinales > Pinaceae > Pinus > Pinus albicaulis. Next base: position 506,379,802 of record CM076570.1, on the reverse strand, counting down.
CATATTTGGATGCTTTCTCAGATTGTCGATAATCTCCATGTGGACCGTTACTGGGTTTTATATCAAGTCCCTTTATGTGACATGGGGTATTTTTCTATCACTTTCTGGGGTGGGACTTCCACTTTTCTGGATGGATATTTGGGTTCCAATCTTCAGATGTGAAAATGTAATAACTTCATGGACTGTTTTACTTCATATAATATATTCAAAACAACGTTTTTTCTCTTGTGAAAAAAATGATTAATGTTTATCACTCTGCCTTCAAAACTAGCGATGCTGGTCTATGTTGCTGGTTTATTGATATGGTCTGATGGTCTTTTTATATTTTGGACATATCACACTCCTCACATGATTATGATTAGCGTTTTTCTCTGTTGCAAGGTTTTGGGTAATTTAATTTGTATTTGGAACAATGGACGTCGGTACTCTATCTGTTGCTTTACTATTCTACATACTGCTATTTCACTTTCATGGACTGTTTTACTTCATATAATATCTTCACTTTCATGGACTGTTTTACTTCATATAATATCTTCACTTTCATGGACTGTTTTACTTCACTGTTGTAGGGTCTTGGGTACTTTAATTTGTATTTGGAACAATGGATGTCGGTACTCTATCTGTTGCTTTACTATTCTACATACTGCTATTTCACTTTCATGGACTGTTTTACTTCAATGTTGTAGGGTTTTGGGTACTTTAATTTGTATTTGGAACAATGGACGTCGGTACTCTATCTGTTGCTTTACTATTCTACATACTGCTATTTCACTTTCATGGACTGTTTTACTTCATATAATATCCTCAAAACAGCGTTTCTCGTCTTTTAAAATTTTAATTTTTTTTTTAAAAATTGAACCCTCCGTCGGTCTACCTACGCCTTGTAGACGTCGGAACTGCGACAATCCAGAAACGTCGGACGAGAGACAGTATGAAAACGTCGGAAGCGCGACGTGCTAAACGTCGGAACTGCGACAACCCAGAAACGTCGGAAGAGAGACAGTATGAAAACGTCGGTAGCGCGACGTTCCAAACGTCGGACCACATATCGTTGGAATTACGACATCTTCCAGACGTCGGAAGAGTGACGTCGAAAATGTCGGACCACGTTTAGTCAGAATTGCGACAGTTTACAAGCGTCGGAAGAGCGACTCCAAAACGTCGGACCACGTTTAGTCGGAACTGCGACGGTTAATGAGCGTCGGAAGAACCACGTTTAAAACGTCGGAGCCGCGACGGTTTGTGATACGTCGGAAGAGTGACGCCTGTTCAGAACGTCGGAATAAGTGTCGATAGTGCGACACTTTTTACTTGTGTCGGAACGGCGACGGCAGGAGAAACCACGGTTTGTCCGCCCTTGAACTGTCGCTCTTGCGACGAATATGTGTCGGAATAGCGACGAATTGGCCGTCAGAATTTCCGCCAAATTCTCTAGTGTGGTCATATATTGATTGCATTTTGTATTTTATATTGACTGCATTTTGAATTTTTATTGACAAGCATGAAATGTTTTGTTTGTGCACTTACATTTCCATGCTAAGTTATATAAATTGTGTTTTCCATCCAGCCGTTAAGACATTATTTTCTTCTTGCTGCTATAGTACTCTCCATCATGACTCAGGATCTCGAGGATGTGGAGGAATTGTTAGGGAAGTTGTACAAGGTGTGCAACCAATGAATTTATTCATGCTATTAGGGGGTTTGGATCCCATCAGGTTACTTTCTAGTTCTAGCTTTGCAACTTGCTTCTAATCCAATGCCAAAATAGTGAGTCAAGGAGAAATTATCTAATAACATCAAATAAACAATTTTTTTTTTTTTTTAATGTCTGGCAGCTATGATCGCAATGAACAAAGTTAGTGTTCAGGCCTGATATTTTCCATGTTGTATTCTTTTGTTTCCCAAAATTGGTCATATACTGACTGCATTTTGCACTTTTATTGCCATAGATGCATACATACAAATAAAATATTGTTACTTTAAGCTACATTGATAGATTTAAAGTGCCATACATATTTTGAATCCCAGATTGATTTCCACCCTTATAGTTGACCTTGAATTCCATTTTTATTGTTTACCTTGACACCTCCAGGCTAGAAAACCCCTAATATTTCTATTGATCTTGTGATTAGTGGCTCATCAAAATTACTCACCATCATCCAACCTGCACACACATTACAATATAAATTACTTATAGATAGAGAGCAGAAGTAAGGGTAGGAGAAGTAGCTTTCAGTCAAGAGAATCTCTGTCTTATACCCTTACCTTAGCCAAAGTAAGGGCTGTAGAAGTAGGCTTTCAGTTAAAAAGAGAGAAATTAAGCACTCGGCTCCCCTCCATCTATCATAGGTAGCCGTGGAGGTTACAATTAGGTGAATTGGAATTCTCTCTTTCCATGCATTTTCTTTCCATTTAGAAGGAATAGGTCCCATTCCATCATCATTGAAGCTTGCTAATTATGGACAAACACCTACAATAATAAAATATTAAAACATTAGCCTATAAGTATAATAATATATCAAATTAATCATGATGCCATGATGTTCTTGACATTTTTACCCGTGTCAATAACTCCAATAATCACATCACTTGTAACTGGAGCATGCAATGTAGACTCATGACTTCCTTCTACATAATCTGCTTGTAGTCATAGAAAATCCCATGCTCTCGTTGTATGCAGTTTATGCATCATGGTAGGGAACACTAAAACAACCCTTGATATTGCTACCCTATACCTAAAATCATTGATTGATTTAGTTCCATGATAGTTATTCTTTCTAGGAGAGTGTAAACTATTTCAACTTTCCGTACCCAAAATGACAACTGATGAAATCTTTCATTTCTACAACATATTTCTCTCCAAAGATATATCTAGCCTCTACATTTAAATATTGGTTTGTTTAAAAAAAAATGACGCATTCCTTGTTCTTTTCAAAGAAACATCATAATATAATGCTTTTTTCCTACAAAATTGGTATATTCCAAAGAAGAATGGGAAGGGCGACAATAGGAAAATAATTGGATGAATTTGTGACTGAAGGTGGGATGCAAAACTATTTAAAGTAGTATTTGTCCCAGTGAAAGGAAATTTTCACATTGCCAAGGACATGACCATTGATAAAAGAAGTCCCATTTGCACCTACACTGTAGTAAATAACACAAAAACCGTTAGCATATAGATCTCAACAATTTAAGAATAGAGATCCTTGATTTAAGTTTTAAAAACCAGATCTAGAAGTCCATGTTTCCATTTCAACAATTTACTCAAGAAACTTTTAGATTGTTTTTAGATTCTAAGCAAAGAATGAAAACTAATCTATAAAGGCTTACATAAATGCTAATAATTTGTTAGGCTACATAAGAGAGTCATCAACAAAGAAAATAAGAAGACTATGTTATAAGATAAGTTTTTAAATATAAGGATATTGTCCCATCCAACCATGGAGTTCAGTCAGAGTACTTTATCGACATCCTCTTTCTCGAGACACCTAAGAGCACACCATCATAATTCCTTCAGAATAGGGTGCCATTGATGAGTTTATATTTGGGGGATTTCAACCTCAGTGCTATTCTCTGCTTTTGATTGAGATATCTCGGTGCACTCCCATGTGTAAGATAAAACTTGATATCGGTATACTAGGAGTTTTTGGGAAGAGGTATATAAAGTAATTCCTTGGTTAAAAGTTGGTTAATGATTGATGAAACTTAAAAGGGGTAGGGGACTTCCTTCCATTTTAATTTGTAGTAAAATAGGTAAATGATCCAATGAACCTCCCCAAACCACCCAAAATTTGACCCTAGCTGTGTCTGCCATCAAATTTTCAGCTACAAAAAATCTATCCATCCTTTTATAGATTCTTCCTCTACCTCTGCCATTTATCCAAGTAGGAACTATTTGAACAGCTTCTACATCAATCAACTTTTTTACTTCGAAGAAATGGTATAAGAAATCAGCAAGAGTGTCCTTTATTAGTATAACTCTACCTCTAGTTAAAGAGGAATACACAATTGGTAGATAATCTTAATTGAGAAAGGGAAAAATAGTGTTAAATATGCATGGTCCCTAGTTAAAGAGTCTGAAAATGAACGGGGAAGAAAGGAGTTGTACGTGGAAGTGGGATTAGTATGTGGGATGACAACTTTGTGAATAGATACAGTTGTGAGGGGTTTTTGTAAAATAAAATATAAATATTTATGATCCAATAGCCCCATTATTTCCTTTCTTTCTTTTCCTAAGAAATAATTTCTAAATCCAAGTAAAAACTGGCTAAAATTGGAGTTGGCTAAATCTTGCATAGGAAAGACTGAATCATAAGCTGCAAAAATAGGTTGGTTTTGTTGTCCCAGAGGTAATTTTCCTCTCCCAACAACCATTGTTGCATGATCAATATATTAAACATCGTTTGAGATGATATTTCAAAGTGTCTGATGCAATAAAATGTATGGATTTGGAAATGTATTTTGAAATTATGTAGAGGCATCATGATCTTGAGTTCCATTGGTGTGTATATTTCTAAATTTCATTTATCAATCTCTAATTTCTTCTTTTTGCAGACTGGAAAGTCAAGCCTTGGAGATGCCCTTTATAGAATCACCACTGTTGATTATACATCTGCAAAAATTTTTCTCTCCTTGCTTGATTTATCCACAAAGCACAATGCGTTAGAAATGGAAAATTGATTGGAGGAAGCCATATAAACATGGAAAATAAGAATACACAGTAGGAAAATAATCTTGATTGAGAATGGGAAAACCGATGTTAAATCTGCATGGTCCCTATTTAAAGAGTTTGCAAATGAACTAGGAAGAAAGGAGACGTACATGGAAGTCAGATTAATTTGTGGGATGACAACTCTGTGAATGGATACAGTTGCGTGGCATTTTTGTAAAATAAAATAAAATATTTATGATCCAATAACCCCATTCTTTCCTTACTTTCATGTCCCGAGAAGGAATTTCTAAATCCAAGCAAAGATTCACTAAAATTGGAATTGGATAAATCTTGCATAGGAAAGACTGAATCATAAGATGCAGAAACGGGTTGGTTTTGTTTTCCGATAGGTAATTTTCCTCTCCCAATAACCATTATTGCAGGATCAATAAATTTAACATCATTTGAACTGCTATTTTGAAATGTTTGATGCAATAAATTGTATGGATTTGAATATGAATTTCGTAATGTTGCAGAGGCATCATGATCTTGAGTTCCATTGGAGAAAACTTCAAAAATCTAAAAGACAATTAAAGTTAACTCAACATAATATATATATTTGAATTTTGAAGGAATTTAAGGTCTAAACCCTCATATTTGTTTCTAGTCCAGTAAGCCCAAGGTGAAGAAAGAAAACTGCTCCTCTGAGTTTGTCTTTATGGGACACATTCTTCTCTAGCGACTTATTTTCTGTGGTGGAAATCATGATATTGTGTGGTGTGTATACCAACAGATTGAGTGGGGGATTGGTCTTTTGCAAAAAGAAACAAACCCAATGCGGCGGATAGGGTTTTTCTCTGCCCTCACCACTGTGGCCCCCCTCTTCTTCTTCAGCGACCTCTGGGTGTAGCGGAGGGGATGTCCTTGTATGGATCTGATATGATCTCATCTGAGGAAGCAGATTTTGGAGCGGCTGCGGCGGATAGGGTTTTTCTCTGCGGGGGTCCGGCAACCGCCTCCCTTCTGCGGCCCTCCCTCTTCTTCTTCAGCGACCTATGGGCGTAGCGGATGGGGTCTCCTCTGCGCTGTATCTGGCGGCGGCCCCTTTCTCATTTTCTGCAGCCATCAGTTTTGGTTGGGTTTTAAGCATGCGACAGATGGGGTCTTGTGCCTTGGTTTGCCTTCCCACACAGTCTCGGTGGACTTGGGGGGGAACCATCATGGTTTTTGGGTGCGGAGGATGGGGTTTTATGTCGCGAATGGGGTTTTATCTGCGCGGGATTTGGGCGGCTGCCTCGCTGGTGGACTAGTGTTGGGGTTTTGCTCGATGCTGTGAACTATCCTTTGCTATCTTTTTGCTTGCAGCTGCAGCTCCATTTTCTACTCCGGGGCTATATTTTTGTGGACCCTGTTGATGGGTCTGATCTAGTGCTATTTATGCGGGCTTGTTCTCCGGCACCTTTCAAGCGAGCCTGCCTTTTTGGTCCTGCGGTTTTGTTTTATGCATATTGCAAGCGAGCCTGCCTCTCACTTATCTTATATATCAAGTGAGCCTGACTTCTTGATCAAGGCTTTTACAGGTATTATTGTTTACTGCTAACTGTCCTTTTTTTATGATCCGGATCTAGTTTTGGATGATACAGGGGTGGAGACTACTCTCCCTCTGCAAACATATTGTTATGAGTGGTTTATGCACTCTGAAATTTTTGATGCCAAGCTACTGTGATCCTGAATGTGATCCGGTTTGTTTTCTAGCATTGATGTCTCGATGCTTCTCACTGTTGCACAACTGAGAACGAAATTGATGTGATTTGGATGCCAAGCTACTGTGATCTTTTTCTTTCTTAGAATGTGATCCCGTTTGTTTTTTGGCATAGATGTCATGATCTTTCTCGCTGTTGCACAGCTGAGAATGATATTGATGTAAAATGAACTGACATATTTAATATATCAGCGTTTTTTTTCTTCTGAAAAAAAAAATATATGAAGCTACAAAGCTCCTCAAGCTTTTTCTCCCGATCCTCTCCAATCTACTGTGAAACAAAAACAATTATTGGAGCACTGAAAGAACCAAAGGAGATATTCCTATGAAAATATTATATATATACATGAATTTTGAAGGAATTTAAGGTCTAAAGCCTTAGATTTGTTTTGAGTCCAGTAAACTCGAGGCGAAGAAAGAAAATCACTCTGGTGAGTTTGTGTTTATGGGACAATTCTTCTCCAATGACGTATTTTTTGTGGCGGTAATCCCGATATTGTGTGGTGTGTATGCTAGCAGATTGAGCGGGGGCTGTCTTCTACAAAAAGAAACAAACCCTCACCAAACGTTCAAAGAGAAAAATCCTGCAACTATTTGTGCTCTTGCAACGCATTTGATTCATTTAACCCTTGGACCACCAATTTGGTTAACAACGAGCGAGTTGAGAGGTTATCACATGTCATTCAGTTGAAACTATATCAATCCGACTAAACACTATTCTTCAATAGTCTAACATTCGATCCAACAATGCAGATTGATGCAAAGTGCCAACTAGGAAAATTCTTAAAAAAAAGCCTTACAACTTAATTATTAATTAATTATAAAATTAATAAATTAAAATTTTAATTATTTATTTTAAAGACTAAATTATTTTTAATAATAAAAAAAATATTTATAAATAAAAAAGAAAACACCACTCACCAAAGGATTTGCCAGTAAAAACTTTACTTTTTGCATGATATCTTCCATATAATTAAAAGAGTTCACCCACCTAAAAATTACGAACTTAACCATAATTTTATATCAACCACAATATTAAATCTTCAATGTAATTAAAGGAATTCATGAGATCCATCTTTATATTAATATTTCTTAAATTCAAAATAATAAAATCAAATAATTATACAACATAACTATTGATGATGATGATGATGATGGTTAACGTCCACTGAGACCAATCTTTGGTCTATCGGACCTAAAGAAAAGGGTTATTTAATTTGATTTAAGATTTTATTTCTATGCTCAAAAAGCTTGGAGAGAAGCCTCCCGAGCTCACTATAATTTTGGCATCTTAAAAGGCTAGGAAGGTCAGTGTTGCAACAAAGATTATGAAATTGAGCTCTAATGTGGTTGTATGCGGGGCACACTAAGAGGAAGTGATTTTCATCCTCGATGTTCATATTCTCACAGAGATGGCAGATCCTTTCCATCCATGGTGTTTTAGGAACTGTCCAACGACCTGTTTCACTATGGAGCTCATGAGAGTTCGTTCTAATCTTGGCTATATTATATAACAACCATACCATAACAATAGGTGAGCATAACTCTTTCCAATATTATTATGTGAAAATGTTTGATGCAGGGTTGTAGAAATAAGACGTGACGTTAATTTAATATATTTTAGTTATTTAATAAAATATTATTTTCTCTCACGTATATATAGAACTATTTATTATATTGTTTTTTTGTCAAGTTATACATGAGGCTACATCATGGTTGCAAAAACCATAATCTAAACCTTTAGCACATAAGTTTCACTAAACATTTAGAGAGATGGATTATCTATAAAACCTCTAGTTTCTACTTTATATCTTCCACGTAATTGAAATAATTCACTCACAAAAAAATAAGATATGCCAGTGAGAAACTTAACTTTAATACGAAGCCTTTATAATAGAGGTTTAACCAAACACTGAAAGAATTCACTCATAAAAAAATATGATATGCCAGTGAGAAACTTAAGTTTAATACGAAGCCTTTATAACATAAGTTTCACCAAACACCTGGAGAACTGAAAATTGACTTGCACCACCTGATACGTTGGTATCCAATACTAGAAACCTACACAATCGTGGTTCCCTCATAAACCTTGACTTCTCTAAGTGCAAATAACCAATGACAAGATGACTTCCAAATGTGAAACCAACATCTTCACTGCTAGGGCACTTGGTAGTAGCAACAAGAAACTCGGAGCATCTGTCCCTCCCCTATGCAAATCTGCTACTAATTCATTAATGTGGCATTCTCTGATAGAACGCGAGCATGATACAAGAACTTGTACATGCTAGATTTGAAGACAAGACTCTATTGGTGGCATTTAACTAAATTCTTTTGGTGGATTTTGAAATATCCCTTAAATTTGTCATATAGAAAAAATGACCACTAAATATGTAATCATAAACAAGAATAAAAACACAAAATCATGCAGCTACAGGTTTATAATCATAAACAAAAATGAAAATTGAAAATCAAACCCTCGGTATCAAGATCATTGTAAAATCAAAACAGGTACACAAAAACCTGAAATCTAGAGTAGAGAATGACCGCTGAATATGTAACCCTAAACAAGGATGATAACACAAAATCCTCAAAATCCAATGCAAAATGTAGCTAATTCAAGTTAATGCAAGTTTGAAGTAAAGATAAAATCATCAGATACCATAATCATTTGATGTGTTGACCATACTTTTGTGATTTCTCTCAACATATCTAACCAACAAATCGCTGAGATACCCTAATCATTTGATGGGTTGACAGAATTTCTCTCATCTCATTCAACCCTATAATAACAAAATATACCTAATACATTACGAACTTCTCATATTCACCGAAAAGAAAGTATGTTTCTGCTTACCCGAGCTAACAAAAAGTTCATGATTCATTCAAAGAGTTTTTACGAACATTATATCATTAAATGCACAACATTATAGCATAAGACATTAGATCAAGTATCATGATTAAATGAGTGACATTATAGCATAAGACATTATATCAGAAGAAGTTAATATTGGGACAAATCAGAGGTGATTTGACACCTCTGGTCTGTTCTTTTTCGACACGACCTTGCTTTGGCGCAACTCACCTTCATTTTTGGAAATTCCTGTTTTTCACCTTCGTTGTTGGTGATGGCTGTTTTTGAGGGCCTTAATAATTTCCAAAACCCTCCTCCCCTGCCCTCCCACCCTCTGCCACCCTCCTCCCCTGCCCTCCCATCCTCTGCCACCCTCACCTGCCCCCAAAACCCCACGCCACTGCAACATTGAATCCATTCGGAATGGGGAATTCGTAAAGTGTGTGGGGGAGGGGGGGGGGGGGAATTCAAATTCGTAAATTACATTTACATTTTACGAGGATTTTCTTCACACAATGCAGCTCTCTCGAACTCGATGGTTCAATGCCCCCCTATATTCAGACAACTTCATCAGCTGTGACACACAACATCTGCACCACTGTAGGTATGTAGTTCTTACATGGAAAGGAAGTTCTTAGTTGTTAAGTTTTATTTCTAAAACAAATTTTGTGTGGGTCAACTAAAAAGTCCCATCGATTTATTAGCCAAAAACACAATTTAGGGCTCCAACATTTGGATGACAGAAGGGATTAGATCTGCTTATCTAAAGTCATAAGGGAACATATAATCCAAGAAAAATCAATGGTTAATAATGTGAATATAATTGCATCAACACCATTAAAAATATCACCATAGAAATCATCACCTGAGGCTCTGGGCCTTGTGACCGTGCTACCCAAATCCTCCCCATGAGAAGGAACCTCATAAACATGTAACTTTGATCCTCCAAAGATAAGGAGCTCAAGCACTAGCAAAGAATCGTTTTCATACAGGGGAAGCTTAAACACTGGCAAACTAGAGCCCGCAGATAGATTCAATTCCATTTCAAAAGCTCTGAATACTTCATCATATGAAATTGGGATACATACCTCATTTGCTTGGTATCTAGAATAAATGCACCTAGAAGGGGCCCCCAAAGACATCACTGTATGCCATTGGGTCATATGGGTCTCTTATCATGGGCTTAGACCTCTGTTTTCCCACAAAAATATTTCCAGGGCCCTTAGTAAACTTCCTCATGTTGTAGGGATTGGGTTTAGGTCGTATTGGTGCAGAGTAGTTCCCACATGGATTTGATGCAGGCCTTCTGCGAGGTATTCTAGCATCATCTTCCATTTGGGTCATATGAATTTTTACAGACTAATGCAATCAACAACTACATTAGAGTGGGTCATGTATATAATTTAGATTGAAAGTAGTTCTGCAACTCAAATTGGTACTTCAAGAAACAAATCTGAAAATTTATATATAAACACTTACAAAGTAGTTCAAGATTGTGGGAGGTGGGCATCGAGGATACTCATATTTTCTGCCTTTTTTGCAAGAGTCCTGAATAGGTGCACCTTGGTATAAAGAGATATGTCATATATACAGAGGAATGAGTTCAATCATGTACAACCAATAATGACTGAGCATACCTTGAGGAATATTTAACGCTTCCTTGGATAGAGCATTAGTCCTACTATACAAATTTTGGAAAACATGGGAAAACTAATTTCTTGAAACATGCCAACACACTCTAACAACTACATGGCAATGTTCATAATTCCCAAGATTATTATGAGACCTTTATTTTGCAATCCATTGGTTGATGAATATGGAATCGCCATAAACCTGTAAACGATGGACTTCTTTAGAGAAAGCAGTAACTAAAAGAGCAAATAAAACATTCATTTTTGCAAACTTGCAAAGTTATTTGATCCCTGACCCAAAGAGGCTTTGCACATTGCACAACCAATAATGAGAGTCATTGAGAGAGAGAGAATCCTAGACCACTATGATGACCTTCATCTTGATTCGATCTGTCAAAAAAGCCTTAGTATGGTAGCTTTGGGCCAATGCTCTCAAGTGACTAGAGCTGGAGGAAATATATTTTTTAAATTACTTAGTTACTAAGTTTATTTATTAAGTTATATTTTATCTTTTCACAATTTATATACTCTTTTTCCTTTATTTATCTTCAGGGTGAACACTTATATACTTCCTCAAAACAAAAATTGTAAGCAACACAAAATTTTAGAAAGGAAAGAACCATTGTTATCACTTCAATTTAGAATTAGGACAGTTAAGTTCAAAATAGAAAAGCTGTACACACCTATGGAATTAACACCTTAACCAGGACTTTGATCCTTGGATAGTTCAACCAAAAAAAACGGGTTATGGTCCTCCAACGCCATGATGGATGGATTTAATTTTGCTCACCTAAGTGCACACCTTGCTGACCATTCACTTAAGTTCTTAATGGTTTATGTATCTAGTTTTTATAATTACGTCTCTACACTCGTGAACATTTCCAATAGCCTCTCACTTCAGTAGTTGTTACCTTCTAATGAGATCAACTTCTGTCGACCCTTTGGGATTTTTCTGATATTGTTTCCTGTCTAGCTACGACCTCATATTTTTCAACAATCTGATTTGGAGAGGAATGACATTGGTTAAAACTTAAGCTTGCCAATGTGTCATTAAGACATAAGAGGATTGACTTAATAACTCTTGAAATTCTAGATAGGGATAATAAAAAATTTGGAAGCAGACAATGTAGACAACTGAACTGTCTTGGTGAGAACACTGATACTGAAGTTACCTTAAGCCAACTCAAAGTTGAATTTCAGTGAGAAAATATGTTTGAGTGTGACTAAAGAAATCCTTATATTTATTGTCTATTAGGAGAAATATAGGCACACGTTACATTGGAAGTTAGGGTTATGCATTTCTGTAAAGTGTGTCCAAATAGGAGCCAAAATTCCCATTCTTCATTGCCACCTATTCACATAACACTATCCTCAATATCTATTGAAAACTGACAACTACATATGGTTATGCATAATCATAAGATGTATGGAATTGGGTTGGACTGTAGGAGTTGGAATCCTAGAGGTTCTTGTTATTTCCTAGGTACAATTATCTTTTCTCAAGGAAGCTACCATAATAGATACTTTCGCTTGAAAATATTGGAATGAAATGAAACGAAAATATTAACAATGATTTATCTTTTCAGTAATACATTTTATACTAAGTAGAAGTCGAAGTTGTTACCATTTTTCTGGTTGCCAGGCTCCGAAGAAGGGCCAAATCATTGACCGTGTACCAAAACCCAAGCCTAGAAGCAATATTGCCTGCCTTCAGTTCACAGTGTTCCTATAACAATGGTAAAATCTCCAAGTATGCCCAACTAAATTTGGTAGATAGAATTTTTTGAGAGATAGCTCAGACTCCAGAGGAACTTGCAATATCAAATCTCCACTGTAATATGATGGTTATCTTGCTGAGAAAGCATGTTGCCCGTTGAGTTCTAAAATCCAAAACTAAAAAATAGTTTAGTAGTTTTTAGTTTTGTCCGGGAGAATAAAATGTTTGTATTCCATGTTAACTTTGCTATGAAATAATTTAGATAATTTTTTTGTTTTGTCTTAGACACAGACAAAATCTGGCATAGGACTAGAAAAAAAATGATATGTAAGCATGGCTCAAAATAAATACAAGCATGAACAAAGTTAAGATCCATAAGTTTAAAATGAAATGTGTTGTACTCTAGTATCTCATGTTAATGAACACATATACCTTCCTTACAGGCCTTTATAAATTGAGAAATTTCATGACATTATCACCATCATGTTGAAATGTAAAAGGAATGAAATCAACTAAATATCTTAAGGTTGAAATGTTCAAAGTAAAATAATTATATTGTTACTATTTCCTGGAATGAAAAATAAAAGCTTAAATAAGAATTATAATAATGATAATAATAAGTCATAGTTAGCATCTGAAGTTCCCCATAATTCAAGATCTTTTCAGTTGGCGGAGATGAATTTATATGCATAAGTGCATGCCTCAACTCAGAAAAATGTGTATGAAAAGCTTTTGAGTTAATATTTGCTATGTAAGTTATTGAAATTATAAGATGCTTGTATATCAAAACATATAGATAGGAAACCAGATCATATTATCCATTTTAGCTTGAATGAAACATAAAGGAAACACAAAATTCACTCAAAGATCATGATGGATTGAAAATACCTGACAATAGGCAAGTTGCCCTAATGAGGAGACTTCTGCATGGATCCCTGTAAGCCAAAAATGCACATATCAATGTCCAGATAAGCTACACAGATGGCATACAAGGAGCTATGCAATTTGATCTCACTCCAAAAAAAAGAACCCTTGTTATCACTTCAATTTGGACTGAGATATTGTATTTTTGGTTGAATTGCAGCATCAAAACTGCCAACTGGGGAACATAGTGGCCTGTTTCAGTAGGCCACATTAGCCACATTTAGTTAGAAGCAAAAATATATGAAAAAAAATGAATTCATAAATGGATAAATTGAATTTTTTTAGATAAGTTTATCAAACAAACAGATGATACTATAGCTTGTAACAATTTTTATTCTTTTCCCTGAATTTTTTCAATGCTCAACATGTGTTTTTACTTGCATAAATTTCTCCTGTCAAGTATAGATCTCTTGTTTTATAGGCTGGGAACTTATTCAACCAACGCAGGAGAAAAACCAAATTATCATGGGCTGGAAGAATGATTTAAACACAAACTCTAGCCAAAATTTTGGTCAAATTATTATCTATAACACTTAAAATAAACACTGAAACTTCAATTGGTACTGCAACTAATTATTTACATAGGATATCACCAGTTATTTCCATCCATATATAGAATGGTTTAAACTTTGATATCTAGATGGTTTAAACAATTTTTCATTATACTAACACAAGCAGGCATGCAAATTCCTTCATAGGCAGCTTACTTCCATAAGAAGCATGTCAACTATTGATGAATTCACCATTACCACATCAACCATTAAGAAACTAGAGAGGTTGAACATTTGGGGAAATTAGATAACAAGAGATAACAAAGTTGGTAAGTGGGCAGTTGAGAACATACATACAACCATAACCATCTTAATGGCACTTTGCTATAGTTTTCTATGTTTTCCTGAGTGATTTTCTTATGTTATTACCCTAGCATTAGTCCCACTTCTGAATGACTAATAATATTAGTGTATGTTTCTCTCTTTTGTACCCTTGTTTATTATTGGCCCTATAGGTTGTTTAATGTTAAAATTTAAATGCCTAATTCTAATACCATGTTATTGTTATTTTTTTTCCAGGTATTGTATGATAAAAATGGTGCAAAATTGGCTCATGTGCATTGAGGTCTCATGTTTTCCTAATCCAGGACGAGCTATCGTTCAATTTGTGCTTTGAAATAGTGCAACAAAACATGTGTTGCATAGGAAGAAAGAAGTGCAGGGTAGGACTACGAATAACAAGGCATATTACATTGCTCTTGTTGAAGGCCTGAAAGAGGAAAAAAATATTGGTGTCAATGATATCACCATATTCAAAAATTCAGAATTAATTTGCAACTAGATGAAATGCACATATCAAGTTCGAAAGGACAATCTCAAACCCCTTTACAAGGAAGCCAAGATTAGGAGGTATGGATTCCAATATTTTAACATAAATTGCCGATATACAAATAATGTCCACACATGTATTGTGTGGAGTTGTGAATGATGACATAGGATCATCATCTGTTACATCAGAAGTCATTGAGCAACAACAAGATAGGTCATTGTTATGGGAATGCATGTTTGTTTTCATTTTTGTGGGGGCGTTAATGACATGGTTCTTTCATTAAATAAGAACCCATTAATGTAATTTTTTCCCCGAACCTGCAAAGACTGGGTTATATTGTATGGGTGACAAATATATGGACAAATGTGATATATTCCATGTATATGGAGAAATGTAACATTTGCATGGTTTGTGACTAAATAATTGAGTGATTTTGATGTTAAATATATTTTCTTTTGTGTTTTATTACCATGTTAGTGATTTGAATTTTCTAATTCATTGAGGAAATTATGTCTTGTGGTGAGAGCTATTTGTTTAGAAAATTGTTATGGATTCTAGACTTTGCTTAAGAAACTGCGTACTGTACCTTGGCAAAAACATCCTTTCTTTGAAATTAATTAATATTAAAATATATTACATGGTTATAACATATCTGGGAGAGAACTAATGTTCTATAGATTTAGTTTTAGATTTGAATCAAATGACAACCTAGTCTTCCCAAGCATCTATGTGATTATGGATTTCATAACACATTATTAATCAGTATTGAGGATGAATGTAGAAAATATTTTTTAATAAAAACAAACATAATATTGTATGTTAGTAACTACGGAGATATGGAAAACACTCGTTACTCATTCATGAGATATATGCATGTTCAGCTAGACTTAAGGGCAATGACCATATGTTTGTGTAATAATGTTGACAAATAGTCAATAGAAGAGGTAGTTATAATGCTGCCCTCTTAGTAATGTGGATATTCCTTTGCTTATACTAGAGAAGGATGTATTTACTTCGCTCTAAAGTTTAATTAATACTTTAATTAAAGTAAATATGCTAAGGTTGAAGGCTTTGGACAATTTCCACATGTATAGGCACTTAGACTTGTGTGGAAGTTCAAGTATGATGCTAAAATCAACACCTCTTATATCCTTCAAAAGCAACTATATCTTCTTAAAAAATGAGGTCAGCTCATGATGCATTGTCAGGGAAATACATAAGTTGGCTCCACTAAATAAATTATTCAACCTTAATTCCAAAGGTTGGCCCAATTAATGTTTAATAACACATACATAAATATATTAAGCGCTTATGATCATTATTCTCCTTTCAGTGTGTTTGGTGGCTGAATTTCAGAGCCAGATCTCACACCTGGTTATTTTTTATCTCACACTTGCCACATCCTTAGACAATCCTGTATTACCAACCATCCATGTGATCTGATAATCAGTCCTACCTTCTAGGAGAGTATTCGTCTTGAGCCAACGTTGCCATCTCCTCTTGTATTGGTTGCTGCTAAGCCTTAAAGGGTAACCCAGCTTGGTATATTTTGACTGTTGATTCAAAGTCTGCAAATTCACTTCTTCTAGGCTAGTCAAACCTCAGACACATGAGCTTTGAACATGGGATACTTCAAGACTGTAAACACCAACTATAAGCAAACTGTTTCTAATGTTGTTTTATAGATTCTCCCTAAGCTTTCTCACAAATTTCATAATTAAATGAGAAAATAAATTCAATCTTGCATCCTTGAGACACTTATCTATAAGTGAATATAAAACACCAGTACTATTAGTAATCAGTTGTCTCCTGGAGTTTCTTGACGCATATTTAAAACAAGGAAATGATTCAGAATATGGATTGACCCTCTTTTCATTCGACTTTTGAGTCTAATCAAAGAATTGTCTACCTTTGAACTGCAACTTCCAACATTTTAATGGTGGTATCTTTTAGATATTTTTTTTGGAACCTCGATATTATGTTCTAGAAGCATAGCATGTTGCACCAAGGTTTATGAGACCTGAAGGACCACACAGGTTTTTCCATGTATACTTTGTTTAAATGTTACCTCCTTTGGTTACAAAGCCTTTAATTATTCGATGAAAAATGGATCCTTCGTAATGCATGATATCCCTATTATCCCATATTTTCCACTACAAAAAAATCTTAGGAAAACCATAACTCAGTAAATAATGGTGAGTCCACCTGAAGATCTACAATCATGAGGATACTACCACCTAATCCTTCTCATGCAAGCTTGTGGATAATATGGCCTGAGAATTGTGGAAATTTCATACACTTGGGATGTTAATAAAAAAGTTTAAATTCCTCCCTCTTCATAGAAGGTTTCTCAAATCTTAGCCCCATAATTTTCAGCCTTAAGGACTGCTGTAAATTAGAGTATAAAAATGCAACAAAAACATCAAAATAATTAATTTCAAACAGCCCCCAATTTCCCAGCAATTCGAAGAGAAAAGATACAAAACAAAGAGATAAATTTCAACACCTTCTAGGGAAACTTATCAGCTAATAATAAAATCTAAAAATGCACTTTTACAACAGTAACTACAACAACGTAACAATATTAAAATCAACCCTTATATTCTTCCTTAGATGTAAAATCACTTAACAACTTGCCCTTTTACGTTTGTCCAATCAACAAAAAATAAATGGTTGTAAATAGAAAAGCATAAAGAACATATATAGCCAAATTCAAATATGAAAATGACACAAAATGTGGCAAGCTAGAAAATTCATATATAAGCTCAAGATGAAGTACAAATACATACCATAGTACAAAAACTCCAACTATCCAAACTTCATGCCATACAACTCGTTTTATTACAACTTCTGCACATACAATCTTTTCTTTTGGCATGATGAACCTAGAGGCCTTGGTATCTGTCTATGCATAGGTGACCATTGTAAACTATAGACTAAACTTGGTTAATGATTCCTATTTCCTTAATAGGTGAAGTGGAAAGCAGGTGGGAGAGTGTCCCCATCATAGAGAAAAAAATAAGCAGTTAAGAATGTTCTCATCCTCTCCAATGAGGACTGGTTTACATTTCTATTGCTACACTCAAAATTCTACCTGCAATATATAGCTATTTCCTTTAGGGGATAACTCCTCTAAACCTTCACCAAAACAAGCTATATAGTCACAAGAATGATATTCCATTTTGTTATCCATCATCGTGACTAATCATTTTAAGGATCCCATGGGTAACCTTGGACCAGAGAAAATGTAATTACATTGTGTTGCTTGTGAGAATTCGTCTAATATGATTGGGTTTGTTAAGGATGTTTTAGTAACCTGGGCTAGGGGCTGGGGTGTTTAAACTCTTGCTAAAGAGGTTGCATTTGAGAGTAGAATTTGTAGGGATGTAAAGACCCAAGAGGAAACAATTATAGAGCAAGGAATACTAAATACAAGAAAACAAAGTGGTTTGTCTTAGGTCTATAATATATTTGTGATTTTTTGGGTTGAACATAATTCCAAGTCGACTAGGAAGCTAGTTCTTTTGTCCAAGGATCCTACTCATTCAAATATGAAAGGTTCTAGTATCGGAAAAATTTATGGCACATTTAATAACAATTCACATCTATTCTGGGACATATTATAAATCTGTGGTAGCATCTCTTTTAATGGTGTCTTTCAATACTTAATGTGAGACTATTTGCAGAGCCATTTCAATGATCTTAATTGTGACTTGATAATTGTGGAATACAAACACCAAAACTATGGCTATTAAACTTGGCACTCTTACTTGACTTATTCCTAAATATTATGTTTGAATGGTATAGGTTTGCATTGAGAACAATGATAACTTTCATTAGTAGTCATGTGATTATGGCTCCTCATTTCTGAGCTTCATAGATAACATAAATCATAGCTTGGACCATATTTCACACATCTTGGTGGCACAATATGACTACTGTAATATCCATAATATCCATAAAAATGTACAAAATTTTAAGATCCATATTATCTGGGAAAGAAACCATATAGTATTACAAACTTGGTATGATACAATTTTATAAACAAGGTCTATCCCCATTGACAACATTATATGTATTACATGTCGAGCTCTTGAACTGGGAATCAGAATACATGAATGTTTTTGTACAGTTTGGCTCCAAATCATTCTCTTTCGCTTGTTGTTTATCTATTGGGAAAATGGTCTGCACAACATAACCATTCCTTGTTACAAGTCACAAATTTTCAATATATGAATGTGAATATTATACTAGGAACAATGTAGACATGTAAAGTAATACAAAAACGATGAAGGGACTAGATGAACTAATATACTAACATATAAAGGGACTAACATGCTAGGATCTTGTGAAATTTAAGACCTTAAGATAAATTTGGTTCAACACCTTCAAGGCATGTCAAATGTCAAGAATGTCGCACCCCTGCAAACATTTAGACACTACATTAAAAAAATGTATAACATCCAATACACACATTTAAGAGACAATTAAGAGGGAAGATATGGAAAAAAACCTGACATATAACTGTTTGGGCAATTGTTGAGCAACAAAGCATGCTCCAGTGGAGGATGGTCCATAGGAGAAGCTCTTACATCTGTGAGATAACAATGCAATTCTCATTAAAGAAATTAATGGCATGTAAAGTAATACACACATCATAAAATTGACTACATGAATTAAGAATCTAAACATGTTGACCTCATCACTTTATGAAACTTACCCGCGTCAATATAGGATGTGCTGTTGGAACAAGGACAACCTCTTTTGTTGAGATGTGGAAACTAAAATGGTTCATAATTGGATGCATGGACATTCAAATCAATTTCCAAGCCGCCACTTTGTTTTTCTCTTTTTTCCTTTTTATTTTTAGGGTTAAGGAAACTATTCTTTCTCTTCAAATATGACTCATAAGCACCCACCCCATGGGTAAAGTCATAGTCCATAATATGAATATCATTGGCATCATCCAATTTTTTTTTAAACAAACCTATCAACTGTTTTGTCTTGCTCGAAGTAGTAGGAGGGCTATTCCTCAACAGCTCTATGTAGCCAAAAAACTCCTCTCTATCCAACTGAGGTTATTCAACATTTGGATCTACATTGTTGTCAACCATGATACTTGTGTTGACATCTGTATCGAAGTTTGGATCCTCCATATCTATCTCGGTAGGGGAATTGAATGTATTGGGTATGGGATCAAGATCCATTAAAGCATCTAAATTCATTGTAGCGGAATACAACCAACCTACCTTTATGGCATGCTTTCAAATGTTGCCACGAATAGACCATGGGAACTCACAGCTGATTTTTTTTTTTTACGATGCCAAGTGATAAGATATCACATATAAGCTATAATTTGACTCCTCACCCAATAAGCATGAGATAGGTTATCATGAGGGATGCAATCACTATTTGTAATTCTTCTAGCTTTCTCTATTGACGACTCAAGTTGTCACTCTTTCTTGTGGTTGTTCAAATATCCTTCTTTTTTAAAAATTTCCTTGAATCGGTAGCAAAGTTCAATAATTGTGAGGATATTATAAAATAGCCAATCCATCCTGCTGTTAGCCCCCCTATGAAATTCTTAGCAAGCCAGCTGGGGGCTAGATTGTTTTGAGCCTTCAAGGAATGCCTTTCCCCTGAAAACCCATCCTCCTTGAAGTCTCTCAATTGCTGTGCCTAATACAAATCCTCTCTGCTAGTACATTTCTCAAAAAGGGCCTATTATTCCATCCTTTACCACTGAGAAATACATCAATTCCCCTCTTTTCCCTTTGTCCGAATTCCCTTTCTTCCCCCCAAGATTCCCCCTCTCTATGCCCAAATCCCCCAAAATCCCCTTTAAATTTCCCCCATCTCCCTTATTTCCCTAGTTTCCCCCTCCATCTCCCCTGCCGTTACCCTTTGATTGCCCCCAAAACGCATTAAAAATGAGTTAAATTGATAGATTTTATGTTTTTGGGTCTTAGCCCTTCTTCTGATAGCCCTGCGCCCTTCCGCCTTCCACAGGACCTAGTGCCAGAACCAATGCTAAATCCATCAGGTGCTTTGCCCCCCGAACCTGTCCCCACGCGAAAAGACCATTTAAAACCTTTTAAATGCGCATATATACGGGCCCGATATATAAATTCAAACCGGCAAATCTCCGCCGTCCATTCGCCCGACAGTTCGATGGCGCGGAGCGCGCCCGAAATGGTGGACCCCGCCAGCCATACGTCATCCGCCCAGAACCCGCCGGTATTTTCCGCACCACCCATATGCAACAGGCGGTTTTTCCCGCGGACCGAGCGATTCCATACGCTGGGTGACGTGTGTCCGAGCGCACTATTTTGAAAACCACCATTTCGCGCATTAATCTTCGGACGAAAGCTGGGTAGCGAAATTGCTAGGAGCCGTCAGATCTTGGAGCCCTCATCCAACGGCGCTCATTCATCGAAGATGCACGCTTTTTAACTCCCGTCTGTCACGTCCGGTGGCCCACCGTCCATCGCTCCCAGTCGTCGATCTCCACTATAATCGATGGTCCCGATCTGTCCCTCCATCGTTGATCGCTCCGCTGTCCCCGGGCCCCCACCTCATCCGTCCACCAGCTGTCCGTCTGCCACATCACCCCACGTGCATGTTCCGTACCCTTCAAACATTCCGTCGCATATAACTTCCCATTCTCGCATTTTTTAATGATTTTCACGCATTTTCACTCTGCTGGTCGTCAAACCTCCACCATAGCGATTTTTCGCCATTTCCCCTGCAATTTTTTCTGCATTCCATCTGCATGGCCTTTTCCTCCATCCACAGTGCATCCATTGCTCCGTCCATTGTTTTCTTCACAGGTTTGCTATGTTGCAGGGTTTCTAGAGGAAGAAAACCGCCGCTGTTCAGTGTACTATCTCAATGGCGAGTGGCGCAGACAAGATCAAATCCAATGAACTAGTACCATCATGAGAGAGTCAAGGAATGGGGCTGTCAGGACTTGCATTAAAGAAAAGCGGAGTTTGAACGCCAGAAATCCTGCCAGCGCCATTTAAAGCTCGAAGCTAACTCAACAGAGGCAGTAATGAAGCAGCAGAGCGTTCCAGTACAGAGCAAAAGGGAGGTTAAGGCACGCTAACGAAGATCCAGAGCCTTAAATCAGTGTTTTCAAAGGAAGAACAGCAGATCACAGATCCCTAGGATCGATCAAAGGATCCTGCGCGCAGGCAAAAGGTAATATCAGAGTTTTCGTCAGCAGAATGTTTTTCTTTTTCAGGTACAGGGCACCCATACAGTCTTATTTACACACCTTGTCCCTGAAAGGAATTCCACCAGACAACAGTTCAAAACCACCGGAGCATTTATGTGATAGACCTTTCAGTAGTCTATTTTATTTTTGCTCAATACACCAGGAGTACTTCAGCTAAACGATGTCAAGATCAAATCTGGAGCAGATCATTCTCTCACAAGGAAGGTGACAGGGATTAAATACATAGCATTTCAAGCAGAATGGGTTACGGCCCTGCATTCATTGTTATGTTTAATGATACATTTTATTTTCACCTACTCCTTCAGTCGATCTTAGGTTCACCCTTTGCTATAAAGCACAGAAGGAAACATTGTAATGGTTGTTGATGAGATATCAGTGAAACGCAAGTATTCTCCTCTTGAGACAAGTTCTCTGTGTAATATTGTAAGATAGACTGAGGCTAGATGTATCCAGACTGAATGTTCAAGCTATGGGCTATGATGTACCTGATTGGTGTTGTTTTTACTATGACAAGCATGTTTCTTTGGATCCTGATCTAAAGCAGCTGGTGATGTTTCCTCTTTCTCTGTATTTGTGATTGACTTACTTTTATTTCATCATGTTTCTTCAGGCTCGCATCAGAAGTTTGGCATAAGATTTACCCTTGATAGGTACCTTATGTTGCTGCTCTCCCAGCCTTTTATGTTTTCTGCTTACATGTGTATCTGAATGTTGATTTCAATTGGTTTAACCAGTGTAGTGGATGTTATTGCCTGCTCTCTGATGTATGAATTAATGAAATCTGTATTTAGATGTTCTTGTTAGGATTTAGTTGAATGTGTTGAGAATCCTAGAGGTCTAGAACCTGATCTCTACCTCTCTAGGAGCTTTCCATCCCAATTAAACCTTGCCAAGATCCCTTGTTTCACCTCTAATTCTGTCCAAGCAGGCCTGGAGTTAAAAGACCTCTGGTCTGATCTATAGACAGAGTTGGTTGGTTCTCCTCCTTTCATTTTCCGTCCTTAATGTTCCATTCCAAATATCTCCTTCAAGATCCAAATGCTCTAGATGACTAGCCCAACTGAAAGCTTGCACATTGATTAAAAATAAATCCTTTCTTGACTCCATAGCCCAATGGCTTTGATGTTCTTTGAGTTATCTGTCTCTACCTAAGCTTACTCTTTGCTCATCCTTGTCACATATTGGTCCTTCTTTTCCTGATTCCCTCCAACCAAACACAAACAATCAAACCAACAACCCTGAGCCTACAACTAGCCTAAAATCACAACTTAGAGCTTCAAAGTTAAATCTTTGACTACTACAGAGAGATCCCTCTCTGGACCTAGGAGGGCTAGATCCTAAGGTCTGAAAGTGGCTCTATGTTGTCTCATCTTTTGGTCTCTGTCAACCTGGCCAAAACATGGGAACCCCAACACCTACGAGCACATCTCTTTCTATGAGCAAAGAGAAAGGTAGTATTGAGATAAGAGTGATATGATTCCACAACATGATTTGTCTCCTAATTTGCATGAGGAAAATCTCGACATCCTTTTACCCACATCCTTAAATGTAAAAACTCAATTAGTAAATATATATTATCTCTATGGACCAAAACATCATAAACACAATAAAGAGTATGTGCACTTACTAAAATTATCACCAACAATCCAATTCTTATGGAAATAGTTCAAAAACTTCACCTCAGTTTCAAATTTGGTGAAAAATCCATTTATTGCAGCAATCACTTCATCGTTCGAACAATTTTTCATGATATGGCCTAGCTCATTGAACATCTCTTTTCCTTTTACTGTAGTACTGGCTAACCTATTAAAATTTTTGAGCCATGCCCTCCTTACATGTCAAACAAACAATATTGCTTCACACCTGGCGATGTTCCTGCCATATTTAATTCATTTTAAGTGAGAAATATTTAGATTGAATATAAGTTGCAATGTGAAATAAGAAGATTGAGTTTACCTCAAAGCCACAATTTCAGCCAATGCATCATCAACCATGAAGGAATTTACCTTCCAATCATGACGAAGCTGATAACACATATGCATTAGGTGCTCCAACCACAGTGATATATCATGTGATGTATTACGCGACATCACCACCCATGCAACAGGAACCCCACTTTGTTGCTTGTCAAACACAATGAGTGTGTACAATTGATACTGCCATATTAAAAAAAATTGAAGTTAATTTTACACCATTAATCATATTGATTGATTGCAATCAAAATTATTTCACTAAATGAATCATTGCAACAATACTAACCCCCTATTTGTTTGTGTTGAATGTTGAATCCATTCCTATTAAGCTATTATGGGATAACTTAACCATATTATCCAACATCCATTTTTTTTTTCTTCCTATGTTCCAACTATAAAAGGAACATTTTCACCATTCGGATTTTGGTAAAAGAATCATTCAGTTTAGTTTTTTGCATACCAAAGATTCAAACTCATTTCATCTTTTTTATCAATTTTGTAATTTCCTTTCATCATACGATTATATATGTTTACGACATCTTTTCTGCATAAGAAAAAATCCCTATCTCGATCCCTGGAATCTATGTCAGCATATTTTTTAATATGCATTTTACAATCTGATTCAATTGGCACTTGTAGAAAAAAACAACTTTCAACACAAGAAACCATGTCCCTTGAAAGCCTTGGCTTATGCAGAGACCTAGCATCACCTGAAATGTCATTTTTTCCATGCCAAGGCCATCCTTCCCCATCTTCATGATCATACATTTTGTATGCTATTATTGCTATCCGAGGGCTTTGAGCCAAAACCTTTACAATAAAATGGCATTGACAACCCCTCTTCTTCACAAATCTCTTCTTTCGTGTGCTTGTACATTTTTCTCTACTGTCCTTTGGACCATATCAGCAAGCATAACTACAGTAACAAATTTTAAGACGTCAAAAGATATGACAAATAATAAAGGACTATTAATACCAACATCTAAAGAAGGCATCTCTAAAATACTTACAATTCCCATCGCAGTGTAACACTGCCCCTTAAGCTTGGATATTTGGTTAAGCTTGAAGTTTTGGCCTTTCATCGGGTAAAGGTGCATGGAGCCTCAGGATTCATTTCCCCTCCTTTAATGAAGTCATCCACTCTGTGTATAGAAATTTTTGCAACCTGATCAAAACTCATGTTGGCCTTAGATACTTCAGACCAGACCAAATCTTTACTAGAAAATATGATTTTATCTTTAGGGTCTTGCACCTCAAGGCCTATTAAAGCCTTCCATTTCTTTTCCATTTTGATTCACAATCTGCAAAAAATATGGAAACATATTAGGAAACATTTACAAGTAATGTCCAGGGGTAATTTTATTTTTGTTTTTCCTCTCAAAATAAACTACAGCAAAGAAAAATCTATTACAAACATCCAGATATAAAAATTACAACACCAATAGAGTGTATGATTTAGGGAATGAGGGATGAAAAACATTCTTGCTGGTAGAATAAAGGTACTATATTCTAAACTTCATGATGAACTTAAGCTTTAATTCCATTGTTTGTTGTTATATCCAAGGATACTGCAAAATTCATTCTAGATGAAATTCAAACAACAAACTATGTGTTTTTCATTTCAACAATAAATTGCCGAGAAAAAGGAAAACAATTAACAAAATTTTTGGATAATCAAAAAATAAATAAAGTTGTTTGTTGACAGGATTAAAAATAGTCACAAAGTGCTCTATAAGTAAAACTTCTGCATTCAACATTTCTTTTACAACTATGCTTAGGTCTCTGTAAAACTTTCATTGTACACGTTGTTTGGCAACAATTGTGTATTATGATTTCTTATGCATATAAATATATCTAATTAAAGGTGGAAATCCAATCATAATTCATCTAATTGATTATTAAAATGAAGAATCTCAACTATATCAATGATATGTACCAAGGTGAACATAGAACTTGAGATGTCCTTGATAGAACGTTTTTGGTGAAGGCCTGGACCTTTTTCAGATGTCCATTCAGTTCTTAGAACATCCGAATGCAAATATTTCACTCAGTCTAACTATTTGCATGTCAAATTTTTATAGGCCTTGTGTTCCCATTGTAGGGTCTGGAAAGCATAAAAATTTAGACTTGTGCAACAATAGTGCTTTACAACCTTATTTTGTGTTTTCATTTGGCCATTTGGGATAGATATAAGTTGATGAATGAATATTTTAGAAATGTTTTTAAATAATAATCATTTTTTTTATTTAACATTTTAAGTGATAAATAACCTTTATAAATATTTAGTATAGATTTGTGTTAATTCTAAATTTGTTTTACTTTAATTCCATTACATATATCTTTACATCAAATAATAAATATGTTTAAATATGGGTAAAAATGTGAAGGTGGGTTACACTTTCGTGAGAAACGCGGTCGGAAATTTCATTTTCCCAACAGTTCGACTGAACGTTTATAAAAGTTCGACCAAACTGTTAGAAATTTTGGCCGAAGTTTTGAAATTAATTCGTCCAAAATAATGCTTCCGTTTACATTGACGACGTATTGACTATGTGGGTAAAATATTTTTGGCCGAAGATGGGAAAAGTGGCAGCAAAAGTTCGACCGAACTAATATTTTGACTGAACTATTAGTTTGGCCAAACTTTTGAAAATAATTTGGCCAAAATTTTTCTTATAAATATACCAGCCCCCAGAGCGCAACACGTTTCGGATTTGTTACCATTTTTTACCATTGTTGTTTGTCTGTCTTATCTGCGTCCTCGACGATCTGCTGCCTCGTTGTCTCACTGTCTGCTCATGTTTTTGTTTGCTATTGCAGGGGCGAGGAGGTGAGAAGGTTTGTTTTCTGGTTATGCTCTGTTTTGCTTTTTTGGTTTATAATTTTTATTTTCTGTTTTTTCAGGTTATTTGTAATATGTGTCCTCGGCGACGTCCTCGACAATTTGCTACCTTGTCGTCTCGCTGTTTGCTCGTGTTTATGTTTGCTGTTGTAGGGGAGAGGAGGTGAGAAGGTTATGCTCTGTTTATTTTTTTTGTTTATTGTTTTTAATTTTTATTTTCTTTGTTCGCAGGTTATTTGTAATCTGTGTCCTCGGCGACGTCCTCGACAATCTACTGCCTCATCGTCTCGCTGTCTGCTCGTTTCGGCCTCATCGTCTCGCTGACTGCTCGTTGCGGCCTCGTCATCTCGCTGTCTTCTCGTTGCAGCCTCATTGTCTCACTGTCTTGTTGTCTCCGAATTTCCAAGTAGACGAAAAAACCCTAATTAACTAGGTTCTTTCGATTTTATGTTCATGCTTTTCCTTTTATGTTCTTGCTTTTCCTTTATGTTCTTGCTTTTCCTTGTTGATTCAAGAATAATTATTCTTGCAAAGGAAAATTCTTGTTTTGTTCATTTTATTCATTTCTATTCATTAACACATTATCCAATCAAAAGTGAATGAAAAAATTGAGATAATACATAGTACACATAATTTTGAAAAAGGATAAACTTTCTTTATTAATTCAATGGGCACCAACCCAATGTTTACAACAACTAGCATGATGAAACCTGCTTGAGACACCAATCTCATTAGCTTGATGAGCATCGGCTCAGAAATATGTTGACACTGACCAACCAAGGACTCCAATATTTTCAATACACCGATCCTGTATTGTGAGAACCAACTCACAGGGAACCAACCCTATCTTATGGGCACCAACTCACAGGGAACCAACGCTTCCAGAACACTAATAATTTTATTTTTTGAGTGTTGTAATCCTCAGCCAAACTCCACCCTGCCACCCTTAATAGTGACTAAGAAGGAGGTGAATTAGTAGTCAAGATGTTTTGTTCATTTGATTCATTTCTATTCATTAACACATTATCCAATCAACGGTGAATGAAAAAACATAGATAATACATAGTACACAAAATTTTGAAAAAGGAGAAACTTTTTTTATTAATTAAATGGGCACCAACCCAATGTTTACAACAACTAGCATGATGAAACCTGCTTGAGACACCAATCTCATTAGCTTGATGAGCACCGACTCAGAAATATGCTAACACTGACTAGCCAAGGACTCCAATATTTTCAAAACACCAATCCTATCTTGTGAGCACCAACTCATAGGGAACCGACCCTATCTTATGAGCACCAAATAACTGGGAACCAACCCTTCCAGAACACTAATACTTTTAATTGTTGAGGGCTGCAATCCTCAGCCTAGCTCCACCCTGCCACCCTTAACAATGACTAATCTGCATTCTTCCATATCTAATCTTCAACATGTACAGCTTCATTAACTAGGTGCTTGTACTCAGCTTCATGATTACAATAGTGAAATGAGCAATAGATATCATTCTTTCCATAATTGAGATTGATTGAGCTCTGTTCTTAGATGAATTCTTGTAAATCACCCAGCTGTATGCTTACTTATATAGTAGGAGTAAGCTATATTTCACTATGATATAGCTTTTCTTATACTCTATTAAACCATGTTTTTATCCGTATAGATCTTACATATCCATATTAACTCACATATGGGTAAATATAATGGTAATCACTCATTCCAATCACACTTAGTACTCAACATTATGTGCTTTCACTAAAGGTGCTTGTGTTTCCATAAGAGATACATGCTATATTACGTTGATACTTTAGAATCACTAGTACTAATCATCTTAGTAAGAACCATCAACTTATACTATCCATTATGTTCAAGCATCATTGATTACTAGAAGCTTACTAGTTAAGATCAACTTACAACTTGGAGGTTATGCTTTAATAGTGGTAAGTGAAAGATGACCCTTGTAACTATCAATGTAACTATCAGTATAAGTACCATTATATTCATTATTTAACCTTACTTCTTCTATTACACTTATATGTTAGACCTCTAGTTCCCATTAAGATCTATAATCATATAGGTAACTAAGACTATGCATTAAGCAACTTACTGTTAATTAGGGTAGTACTAATGGTAAACAACATTGAAGGTATTCTGATCTACAGTTGTTGAAGTTGAGCTGCCATGGCCACAACATTGAAGCAACACCAAAGACAACAACCCAAACATGAGAAATACTGATCCTCTAAATCTCAACATCATCACCCTCATCTAATAGTCATGAGGTTCAAATTAATTTTTATCATAATAAATTGGTTAACAATTTAGATACTTGGTATAATGTAATTATTTTATTTTTGGTTAATATAGTGAAATATTGTTTTAGAATTAGATTTAACATTTTGAAAAATATTGTTTTAGAAATAGATTTAACATTTTGAAAAATTTCTGAAGTTCTTAGATTATGTAAAATTTTCTCAGGCCTTTTTCTTTTTAGCAGACTTGGGTATGCATTGAGATTAAGATTGATGATATTTATTGAGATATAGATTTATATTGATTACTTGATTTTTAATTTCTTCTCCCAAGAACTTAATATTGTTGCTTGTGGTAACGTACTTATGCACACAACAACTCCACCAAACATACATGCATACATGCATATATTAAACATTAGTCTACATCCATCTTGTAG
The DNA here is from genome assembly GCA_034641835.2 of Pinus albicaulis. Lineage (NCBI taxonomy): Eukaryota > Viridiplantae > Streptophyta > Pinopsida > Pinales > Pinaceae > Pinus > Pinus albicaulis. The sequence continues at coordinate 506,350,204 of CM076570.1, read as the reverse complement.
AACCTATCATGAATAATACTAGCGTGAAGGATAATTGTCTTCACACAAATTTCACGTGCACACAACAACTCCACTAGGCATACATGCATACATGCGTATATTAAACATTAGTCTACATCCATCTTGTAGATTCTATCATTATATTTTCATTTCTATGTGCAGGACAATTGTTTTCACACAACTTTCACATGCACACCACCAAACATACATGCATATATTAAACATTAGTCTACATCCATAATTGTCTTCACACAACTTTCACATGCACACAACAACTCCACCAGACATACATGCATACATGCATATATTAAACACTAGTCTCATCCATCTTGTAAAACCTATCATTATATATTCATTTCTAGGATAATTGTCTTTCACACAACTTTCACATACACACAACAACTCCACCAGACATACATGCATACATGCATATGTTAAACATTAGTCTACATCCATCTTGTAGAACCTATCATTATATATTCATTTCTAGCAACATATTTATTTCAATTAAGTTCATAGATAAACATACCAATTTAAACTTATGCACATACTTGGTTTTCTTGGCTAATGTTCATCCTCAGATGACAACATCACTCCATGGTTGTAACTTAAGGCAAATATTAAGGCAAACCATATACATGTCATTTCTCCCATAAACTTTAAGGCAAACCATAACTTTAATTTAATATATTTTTAAGGAAAATGCTATGTACATGCCATTTCTAAGTCATTTCTCCCATAAACTTTAAGGAAAAATTTACTTTAAGTCATTTGATAGTGTTTTGGAACCATGTACATGTCATTTCTATGTCATTTCTCCCATAAAATTTAAGGAAAAATTTAAGGATAACCATGTACATGTCATTTCTCCCATAAAATTTAAGGCATTTGCTAGTGTTTTTGGAACCATGTGCATGCCATTTCTATGTCATTTCTCCCATAGGCATTTGCTAGAGTTTTTGGAACCACTTGTACATGTCATTTCTATGTCATTTCTCCCATAAAATTTAAGGAAAAATTTAAGGATAACCATGTACATGTCATTTCTCCCATTTCTTCCATAAACTCAAGGCAAACTTTAAGGATAACCATGTACATGTCATTTCTCCCATAAACTTTAAGGCAAACTTTAAGGATAACCATGTACATGTCATTTCTCCCATTTCTCCCATAAAATCAAGGCAAACTTTAAGGATAACCATGTACATGTCATTTCTCCCATAAACTTTAAGGCATTTTCTAGTGTTTTTGGAACCATGTACATGTCATTTCTGTGTCATTTCTCCCATAAAATTTAAGGCAGACTTTACTTTAAGGCATTTTCTAGCGTTTTTGGAACCATGTACATGTAATTTCTATGTTATTTCTCCCATAAAATTTAAGGAAACTTTAAGGCAAACTGTTGAGATTGCAACAAGATGATGAGCTTAGTGGAAAGAAGTCGCCTTCACTAAGTGGGCCCGCAGGCTATTTTTGGCGCAAAGTCTATTTTTAGACATATGGATCATGTTCTATGAGTTGCAGGATGCTATTTGTGGATGGTTGGTCAAGTCGGAAAAAATAGATGGACTTCTATTTTTAGGCATATTGGGCAGAATCTATTTTTAGATTGCCAGTCTAAAAATAGATATGTAGAATATTATTAGATATTAATAATATTTGGACTATAAACATTATATTATTCTCTTGGAGCACTTCAGTTAAGTGCACAGATGTGGCACATGAGCTGACAGAAGGAATTACGCTATTCCTGAGGGTGAAGTGGAGCTATTGCATGGATACTTCAGTTAGAACTCATGTGAGAGAGTTTGGTGGAGTTGATTGAGGAAGTTAATGGAGTTGTGTTCAGTTTAACTAATCTAAACATAGTTGAGCTAGTTTTATCTAGTCTAATTGATTGATACACTAGTGAGAGTGGTGTGAATTAATTATTAATTAATTCACTAATTATAAACTCATTAATCAACTAAATAATACATTATTTAACTTCATTGCATGGACAATTTCAGTGGAGACCAGTGCAGAGATAGGTGAAAGAGCATGTTGACTATCAGTTGTGACTATACTGTTGCATATTTGCAACAACCGGTGATTGGAGGAGCCCATGAGGATTGCGCAGTACAAGCCAGATGGTTCAAGTTATTTAATGAGCCATCCTACAACATTGATTACGCAATAGAGGCTGGCTATCAGGTGGCAAAGATTGGAGCATGTGTTTTGCTAGATCTAGCTTGATTAGTGTGTAGCAATTGGAGGTTGTGCTGAGAGCTTGTGAGGAGCTTTGTACAATGATTGTTACATGATCTCTATGACATATAATATACAAATAGTTGGGGTTTTTAGCTTTAAGCTTTCCCATGAAATACTGTGTTCATATGTGTGATTTTTTATGGTTTTAATGTGCGCATGCAATTGATTTTATTTCCGCATGTAATGATCAATGGTAGAAGAGATTTTGTATTGTGCATGAAGCTAAAATAGTGTGTGAGCAGGAGAATCTTGGTGAATAATATATCAGTTATTCAAAATTTCTACATGGTATCAGAGCGATATTGATCATTGGAGAAATTGCAAAACATTGAAGCGGTTGAGTTTTGTGCCGGTGGAATTCGAATTTGCAGCAGTGTTTTTCTTGGTGTCGAAGTTGAGATGTATTTAAACGGATTGCAATTGGAGTATGTCCTTGAGGGAAGATAGAATTATATTGCATGGAAGGACAGGATGGAGGTGGTGTTGGATGACAATGGGTTGAAGGAGTTCATAGATGCAGAAATTCCAAAACCTACTTCTAGTGACGCTGCCGTACTTGACGCATGGCAAAAGAAGATAGCAAAGTGTCGAAGGATTCTATTGGAAGGTGTGAAGGATCACATAGTATCTAGCCTTCATGGTAAAGCTTCTCCATTCTTGATGTGGAAAGCAATGACAGATTTATTCCAAAGCAAGTGCGATCAAAGGAAGTTGGTGCTCAAGGATAAACTTAGAAACATAAAAATCGAGAAAGGCAATAGTATGCCCAAGTACCTCACGAAGTTCATCCAATGTAGGGATGAGCTGGGAAGTGTGGAGGTTACTGTTGATGACGAGGACTTGGTGAGCTTGGCTCTCCTTGGGCTTCCGAAGAGTTGGCATTCCTATTAGGACTCTGTCAATGGTTGGGAGAAATTTCCAGGATGGGAGCGACTTTGGTCGGATCTTGTGCAAGAGGAGATAAGGCGAAGTACCAGGGATAGATCTTCATCAAAGAAATCTGATGAAGAAAATTGCGCTTTGGCTACCAAAGCAAAGAAGGGGAAGAGCAAGAAGCATGCTTCTCAATCCGGTGCGAAAGGCAAGAAGTAGGACATGTCTAAGGTGAAGTGCTTTCACTGTCACCAACATGGACATTACGCCACTAGTTGTCCACAGAAGAAGAAAAATAAGTAGGCTGCTGAATCTGCAGCTGGAGAGGCCTTAGCCTCGCAGTTTGAGCTAGATTTTTCGCTGATCGCATGCTTGGTCTCAAGTGTGATGGGTTCAGTGTGGTTTCTTAACAGTGGTGCGTCTTTTCACATGACAGGAGATCGATATTTGTTTACTGATCTGGATGAGAAAGATCTTGGATTGCACATCAAGACGGGCGATGATGGTAGATACAGTGCGACCAGTATCGATACCATTTCCTTTGAGAGGGAGTCTGGTAAACCCTTCGTATTGAAGGAAGTGATGCATGTTCTAGGATTGAAGAAGAATCTTATCTCTGTGGCGATGTTAGAAGACAAGGGATATGATGTTGTCTTTAGCGAGGGAAAGCCTTTCCTGCGCAGTAAGGAAACTGGTGAGACCCGGAGGATAGGGGTTCGAGTTAAGAACCTTTATCAATTGCAGGTAGATGGTTGCGCAACAATGGCAGGAAAGGCAGAAGGAGTGGTGAGCCGGGATGATGGCGAGTTGTGGTACCGGAGATTGGGCCACCTTCACCATGGAGCTTTGAAGATACTGCAGCAGATTTCTACAGGGCTTCCTAAGGGTACTCTTGCGTAGTGATGCAGGGGCATTAGACACTAGCCAACAATGTAGGAGTTTTGTCCACATGTTGTGGCTAGGAGGGTTTGAAAACATTTGAATTGTAACAGCTAGGTGTCAATACCTCAGCTGAGTGTAGTATTTAGATCAGTTAGAGTTAGTGGAAGTCTAATAGTTAGCCATTTGTCATATTTCAATTATTTGAATGAATTGTAATTAGAACTTTGATTTCTAGAACGGTCCTCTCAAAGGAACCGAAGAGTCATATGTTTATGTATATAAATGTAATCCCTCGGATGTATTAAGAGGAGAGAAGGAGGAAGAGAGAAAAAAGAGAAAAGGAGAAAATTCTGCAATAAACTCTGTGTATTGAGCAATTTCTTCCGGTTGAATAGATTTCAAGTCCCGTCGATTTCCAAACTGTCTGAATTGATAATTGTGAAGAATTTTGTTTAACTGCGAAGCGATTGAGCTCTATATATGACTGTTAAATTGAATGGTCCTACAGTCTCCGCGACCCTCTGTCTACCATTTCTAGTAATTTATCCGAGCAAGTTTTGTGAATTTATCCCACCGCAAGCAAGGCCTGTGTAGAGAAATCGTGGTCGTTGAATCTTGTTTAATGTTGTGAAATTCCCGTATAAAGAGAATTATATTTGTTTTGCTGCTAATTGAATTTCCTCACCCAGGCTAAACCCTGAATTAACAACCGGAGAGTGTACGAAGGAGAACACAAAACCGACGCGAACCTTGGTTAATCACTGTACAAAAACCGCGAGTGGATTTGTAAGGCGGATTGCCCATATCGCACCGATTTTGGTGTATAAGCGGTATTTTCCGGTTGTGGAGCGATTCCATAGACCTGTTGACACATGGCGAAGTGGACCCCCAGAAAACCACCATTTAAACCGTGCCATCACACGTTAACATTCGTACCAGGATGCCGAGCGATATTTCCGAGAGCCGTTGATCTGGGAAAGGGCCATCGGACGGTGGTCGCTTGCTGTAGATGCGCGAACGATAACCGAGGTGCGCGAACGATAAGTGAGGTACGGTGCGGTGTTTGATTGGCCTATTGGTCGTAGAGGTGGGGCCTGGAGCCAAGGTTTATTACACAATTATTTATTCAAAACAGAGCGTTGGATTTATATAAAGAGCCAAAGGGTTATTATAAGATTATTTGTTTAAAAAAGCGTGGAGTATTAATACAAAGGTTCGAAAGTTAAACATTGATTATAAGGTATGGCGCACATAGATAATTTGAATTCTCGCGATTGAATGTGTATAAGTGTGAAGGATTATAACCTTAGTCCTAAGGTTGGGGATAAATATATATACCGGGAAATATAAATAAACTGCCAAAGTTGTGAATAGATTTATCTGTCAATTTCTTTGAAATTGATAAATAAATTAAGAAGAGAAATAAGACCACGTGGAGTTCAAAGAATGGGGCTTGAAAAGAAATGCTGACGGAGCCACGACTATAGTGACCATCTCTCCTTAGAAGGGTTTGATTTCAGTTTTGTTGCGTCATTTGTGGTATCAAAGCCATTGTTTTAAGGTTGTTTTTGCAGAATAGTTGACATGGCAATCCGAGTTGGTAGAGGTGTTGGCAGGAGGAGACCTGTTGCCAACGCTGAGGTGTTGGGGATGTTGCAGAGGGTCGAAGCCAGAATGGATGCCATGGAGTGAAGACAACCTAGAGATCCGGAAGATATCAGTGAACCTGAAACAGAGGAAGCTGAAGAAAATGTTGAGATTCCTCCTGACATGAGGCTCCTTAGAACTGTTCTGGGGTCTGCAGTTAAGCCCAGAATTGAAGTGTCGAGTTATGCAGGGGGACTGAATCCAGAGGAACTGGTGGATTGGATAAATGAAATGAATAAATGCTTCGATTATGAAGAAATAAGTGAAGATAAAAAGGTCAAGTTTGTCGTGACAAAGCTGAAAGGACATGTTGCACTTTGGTGGGATGGAGTGCAGGCAGAAAGGAGGAGAGTTGGAAAGCAACCTATCAAGAGCTGGACCAGAATGATGGCTAAATTAAAAGGTAAATTCCTGCCTAGTGATTACCAGTTGACATTGTATAAGCAAATTCAGAACCTGAGACAAAGGTTGTTGACAGTAAAGGAATACACAGAGGAATTCTACAGGGTAAGCATAAGGGCTGGGAAATTCCAAGACACACCAGAGAAGACTGCCAGATATGTGAATGGTCTCAAGCTGGAGATTCAAGATGAGATTGGTCTTCTGTCTCCTAAGACAGTGGAAGAGGCCTACCAGATGGCCTTGAAAGCAGAGGATAAACTCCTGAGGAAACAGTCTGCGAAGAAGAGAGGTACTTTCCGTGGGAAGGGAAGTCAGGGTGGTAGAGGAAAGCCTACTACACCCAGGGATGGAGCTAACAGTGGCTCACCTTAGAATGCATCCACAGAGGATGATGCAAGGGGCAGAAGGGGTTCTTACAAAGGAAGAGGAAGAGGAGGCAGAGACAAAGGCAGAGGTAGAGAATTGAGGTGTTATAGATGTCAGCAAGTGGGACATAAGCACTATGAGTGTCTAGAGAATGTGGGTGTTGGTCCAAGGAATGCTGTTGTTGCCTAGACTGGAGAAGAGGTAGAAATTGAAGAAGAAATTCTTCTAGAGAGGGGAGAATCCTTGGTGGTAAATAAGGTCCTGTTGAAGCAAGCCAAAGAGGTCACTGAGCCTGCACAAAGGAAGAATTTGCTTAGGAGCATATGCAAAGTCCAAGGGAAATGCTGCCAGTTAGTCATTGATAGTGGCAGCATAGACAATCTGGTTTCCACTGAGGTAATAGAAAAGTTGAAGTTGAAGACAAGGGAGCATCCAACTCCCTACAGGGTGTCCTGGCTGCATAAAGGGCACCAGCTGGTTGTAAAAGAGCAGTGTGAGATAGAGCTGCAAATGGGAAAATATAAAGATAAGGTCCTGTGTGATGTAATGCCCATGGATGTATGTCATATACTTCTGGGTAGACCTTGGCAGTTTGACAGAGCAGCAGTGCATGATGGCAAGAAGAACACTTACAAGTTCTTCCAAGATGGGGTACACCATACATTGATACCCATGGAAGAAGGAGATCCATCCAGCAGAGTGATTGATCCAAAGACCTTGTTGCTGAGCGGGAAGGAATATCTGCAGCAGATAGAAGAAGAAGAGGTAAGTTTTTCTTTAGTTTGCAAACCTAAAGTAGTTCTCACTTCTACAAAGATTTCTGATTTACCAGTAGAAATCCAAGAGATGTTAGATGTTTACTGTGACATTGTTGTGGATGATTTACCTGATGAGCTGCCACCTGTGAGAAAGATCAGCCATCAGATAGATTTTATCCCTGGTTCAAATCTGCCAAATAAGGCAGCCTACAGAATGACTCCCAAGGAAAATGAGGAAATCAGGAGACAAGTACAGGAGTTTGTGGATAGGGGGCTAATCAGAGAAAGTTTGAGTCCATGTGCAGTACCAGCAGTATTGAGCCCAAAGAAGGATGGAGGTTGGAGGATGTGTACTGATTCCAGAGCAATCAATAAGATCAAAATCAGGTACAGATTCCCTTTGCCCAGAGTTGAGGATTTTATGGACTGTTTGAGTGGTGCTAAATATTTCTCAAAGATAGATTTGAAAAGTGGATACCATCAGATTAGAATAAGAGAGGGTGATGAGTGGAAAACTACCTTTAAAACAAATGAAGGACTGTATGAATGGATGGTAATGCCTTTTGGGTTGTCAAATGCACCTAGCACTTTTATGAGACTTATGAATGAGGTATTGAAAGAATTCATTGGTAAATTTGTGATAGTGTATCTGGATGATATATTAGTTTTCAACAAAACTAAGGAAGAACATTTAAGGCATCCTAATCATGTCTTGAAGACGCTGCACCAAGAGAGACTGCTGATAAATTTGAAGAAATGCTCATTGATGAAGGAAGAGTTGGTGTATTTGGGGTTTGTCGTTTCTGCAAAAGGATTGAAGATGGACCCAGAAAAGGTTAAGGAAATTGTGGAGTGGCCTTCACCCAGGAATGTCTTCGAGGTAAGAAGTTTTCATGGACTTGCTAGTTTTTACAGAAAGTTTATAAGAAACTTCAGTAAGATTAATGCACCCATAATTGAGACAATAAAGAAAATCAAACAGCCATTTAAGTGGACTGCTGAAGCAGAAAGAAACTTTAAAGTTTTGAAGCAAAATATAATGGAGAAGCCTGTTCTGATTCTGCTTGATTTTACTAAACCATTTCAAGTAAAGTGTGATGCCAGTGGAGAGGCCATTGGAGCTGTGTTGAGTTAGGATGATAGGCCTGTGGCATAATTCAGTGAGAAGATGAATGACACCAGAAGAAAGTATTCCTCTTATGAGAAGGAATTCTACGCAATTGTTCAGGAACTGAAGAAATGGAGACATTACTTGATGTCCAGGGAATTTGTATTGTATTCTGACAATCATGCTTTGCAGTATATTATACAGCAGCCCAAGTTGAAACATAAGCATGCTAAATGGGTTGAGTATCTCCAAAGTTTTAATTTTGTTTTGAAACATTAAGTGGTCAAGCCAATAAAGTAGCTGATGCTTTGAGTAGGAGGCACATGCTTGTTCAAGAAACAAATTTTGAAGTTGTAGGATTTGATTTTCTCAAGGAATTGTATAAAACAGATCCAAAATTTAAAGAAGCATTTGAGGCATGTAGTAACCTTGTTTTAACAGATAGAAGCCAGTGGCTGGATTATTTTCTGCAGGAGGACTTACTATTCAGAAGGAACCAACTGTGTGTACCAAAACATTCCATGAGAGAAAATTTGATCAAAGAGAAGCATAGTGGTGGACTTGCTGGACACTTTGGTACTGACAAGACCTATGAGCAGCTGAGTCACTTCTATTACTGGCCCAAGATGAGAACAAAAGTGGATAAGTTTGTGAATAATTGCAAAATCTGCCAGTATGCTAAAGGAAGAAGCCAGAATGCAGGATTTTACACTCCCTTTCCTATTCCAGACAGGCCTTGGGACATGGTGAGTATGGATTTTGTTCTAGGATTACCCAAGACTCAGAGAGGGAATGATGTCGTCTTTGTTGTGGTGGACAGATTCTCCAAAATGGCACATTTTGTTCCATGCTATAAAACTAGTGATGCCACCCATGTTGCTAACTTGTTCTTCAAAGAAGTTGTTAGATTGCATGGGTTGCCCAAGAGTATTGTTTCAGATAGAGACACCAGATTTGTGGGTCACTTTTGGAGGACATTGTGGAAGAAAATTGGTACCAAACTGAGTTTCAGCTCAGCTTATCATCCCCAGACTGATGGAAAAACCGAGGTAGTGAATAGGAGTCTGGGAAATTTGATAAGAAGTCTTGCAGGAGAACATCCCAAGTAGTGGGATCATATTTTGCCTCAGGTAGAATATGCATATAATGACTCACCAAACAGGAGCACAGGACAGAGTCCATTTCATATTGTTTATGGAATGCACCCCAGAGGAATATCAGAGTTAAGAAATCTGGGAAAGGCAGAGCTAAGGAGTGCAGATGGTGAGGAATTTGCTTCAGAGATTCAGGCCATACATGAACAAGTGAAACAACAACTACAAGGCAACAACATCAAATACAAAAATAGAGCAAACTTGAGCAGAAAAGAAGTTCATTTTGAAGTAGGAGATTTGGTTTTGGCACACTTGAGAAAGGAGAGATTTCCAAAGAAGCAATTTGTACAAGTATGGAGATGATGGTACAGAAGAGAGAGCAGCAGACAAGGAGCAGATTGAGTGGAAGGAGCAGCTACCTCCAGAACAACCATTGCAACCAGAGAAGATATTGGATAAAAGACCATTCAGAAGGACCAGAGGACAAGAGTACTTTCAGTACTTGATCAAATGGAAAGACAAGCCAGAGGAAGATTCCACTTGGATGACTGCAGATTAGTGGAAGAGCTCATGGACAGGAGCCCATGAAGAAATTTTCCCTCGGGAGTCTGATGCAGGGGCATTAGACACTAGCTAGCAATGTAGGAGTTTTTTCCACATGTTGTGGCTAGGAGGGTTTGAAAACATTTGAATTGTAACAGCTAGGTTTCAATACCTCAGCTGACTGTATTATTTAGATCAGTTAGAGTTAGCGGAAGTCGAATAGTTAGCCATCTGTCATATTTCAATTATTTGAATGAATTGTAATTAGACCTTTGATTTCTAGAACGGTCCTCTCAAAGGAATCGAAGAGTCATATGTTTATGTATATAAATGTAATCCCTCAGATGTATTAAGAGGAGAGAAGGAGGAAGAGAGGAAAAAGAGAAAAGGAGAAATTTCTGCAAATAAACTCTGTGTATTGAGCAATTGCTTCCGGTTGAATAGATTTCAAGTCCCGTCGATTTCCAAACTGTCTGAATTGATAATTGTGAAGAATTTTGTTTAATTGCGAAGCGATTGAGCTCTATATATGACTGTTAAATTGAATGGTCCTATAGTCTCCGCGACCCTCTGTCTACCATTTCTAGTAATTTATCCAAGCAATTTTTGTGAATTTATCCCACCGCAGGTGAGGCCTGTGTAGAGAAATCATGGTCGTTGAATCTTGTTTAATGTTAGTGAAATTCCCGTATAAAGAGAATTATATTTGTTTTGCCGCTAATTGAATTTCCTCACCTGGGCTAAACCCTAAGTTAACAACTAGAGAGTGTACGAAGGAGAACACAAAACCGACGCGAACCTTGGTTAATCACTGTACAAAAACCGCGAGTGGATTTGTAAGGCGGATTGCCCATATCGCACCGCTTTTGGTGTATAAGCGGTATTTTCCAGTTGTGGAGCGATTCCATAGACCTATTGACACGTGGCGAAGTGGACCCCCAGAAAACCACCGTTTAAACCGCGCCATCGCACGTTAACATTCGTACCAGGATGACGAGCGATATTGCCGAGAGCCGTTGATCTGGGAAAGGGCCATCAGATCGTGGTCGCTTGCTGTAGATGCGCGAATGATAACCGAGGTGTGCGAACGATAAGTGAGGTACGGTGCGGCGTTTGATTGGCCTATTGGTCGTAGAGGTGGGGCCCAGAGCCAAGGTTTATTACACAATTATTTATTCAAAATAGAGCGTTGGATTTATATAAAGAGCCAAAGGGTTATTATAAGATTATTTGTTTAAAAAAGCGTGGAGTATTAATACAAAGGTTTGAAAGTTAAACATTGATTATAAGGTATGGCGCACATAGATAATTTGAATTCCCGTGATTGAATGTGTATAAGTGCGAAGGATTATAACCTTAGTCCTAAGGTTGGGGATAAATATATATACCGGGAAATATAAATAAACTGCCAAAGTTGTGAATAGATTTATTTGTCAATTTCTTTGAAATTGATAAATAAATTAAGAAGAGAAATAAGACCACGTGGAGTTCAAAGAACGGGGTTTGAAAAGAAATGCTGATGGAGCTGTTGGTATCCCGTGTTTTGACAGTTTGGCAAATCAAAAGACAAGGCAACATCAGAACCAATCTTTAGAGTTCCAGGATCTAGTCCTCCTGTTCTCAGAGAGGGATCTCTCAAATATTTGTTTTCAAAGGTTTATCTTGTTTGCTTTGGTTATGGAATTTAGACTAGTTATTACGTGCAGATGTTTGTTTGGTTGGGTTGAGTTGATACAGCAGAATATGAAAGGTCTAGGAAAGATAGACAGAAAGAGGAAATATCCGGTTCATTGGGCAATGGAGTCAAAATAAGATCATGACAAACTCTTCAAGGGATATGGGATATCAAAGGGCAAATCTAACTTGGCCATAGGATCCTTTGTTTTGGAATGAGATGGACATTAATGATTTGGAAAAAGAAATTTAATTCTCAACAAAGGGAACTTGAGAAACATGACTTATCAATAAAGAGACATTTGATAGACAGGGCTAACCATAAATTCTACAAACATTCTTTAAGCAAATAATGATTTCAAGACAACTTTTAAAATGAAATCTAAGATTCGGGGAACACCCTATTTCCTCAAAGATCTTATTTTAAAGGATTTAGAAAACATAAAAGATTCACTGATAGTTGCATTCACAGAAGAGGGAACACCTAAATAACATCTGTGTTTGCAACTATAAAGACCTTCAAAACAACTGTTTAAGCAGGAGCAAAGGGTAAGATCAAAACCGACCTCTTTGGTTAACTTAAGACAATGGTACTTCAAAGGGAGACTTCAATAACAACTTTCAAGTGATAGTAGACAAGCAGGGAAAACCATAAATCATGCTAAAACCAACTGTTTCAGCTATCAAGGAAATAAACGAGCATGAAGACTAAAGAGAAGTTTTAAAGCCTCTAAAATACTTCAGCAGAAGAAAACATAAAACAGTGAAGGGTGAACAGGTCTAAGGTGCTTCCAGGAGTCATTTCTTAGCCTAAAACTTTCAGCCTACTGTAGTAAGAAATTATGGAACATAATGAAAACAAGGAAAAGACATTTAACAGTTCAGAGCACTTCACCAACATCCAAGCTCATGGATCAAATGATAGAGCCTTCTCAGGAACAGACATGCAACGGCATCATCAAGACATCCAAGACTCCGAATTATCTTCAACTTCAACAGACTTATATATTTATTTCAGAGAGTTTCGATATTACAACTTGTGATCAAACAACAACCCACCTTTTCTCATCTTCTCGTAGAGGACTTATAGGAAGATGAGGAGGTGAGATTTTAACAAAATATCTGTTAAACAAGCACGTAGTGAAGACTTTCTGCTCCCAGAGGCCTGAGGAAAAAATTCTGATGGGTGTGGTCACGGTATTTAACTGTTTGAGACAAATATTCAAAGCTCATGGATTATTGTTGATTTTGAAACTTCCAGACGCTCGTGTGGAGTGATTCTGTGACATTTTTTGCATTTATTCTCTTGCGGAAGTAACTCCTTGGCTGCGCTGGAGGTGAATATCTGATTTTCTTCAATAAGTTCGGCCTCTGTTTGAATGATTTGAGGCAACAGGTGGCTCCTGTGGTGGCTGAAGAATCAATTCGCCTCAAATGCAGTGGTGGAAGTCTTTTTTGCCTGACAGATCTTTTTGATTTTCTATTAATTCTGTTTTAATTTGGGGGATAAGGCTTTTGATGTTCAATCTTAGCCGTGATCCCCAAATTTGTCTTCAATCTTCAACTGCAGGGCTGCCCTTCAAACTTATACTCTTTGTAAAACGCGTTAAAACGCAAAGGTTCTGTCAATGAAGAGCCGCATAAGCGTACAGCATTCGCGCCCATGGAACGCCGATCAAACATTCAAATGAAGCCCCGTGAATGGTTCTTTCACAAAGCCGAAGGCACCTGAATCGTTGGCTCCCAACCCCCCGCCTTTTCTCAATGTAATGACGAAGACTCTTTAAAACCCGCATAAAGCGTATAAACCAGCAAAGAAATCATTGCGTTTTTTAGGTTTAAACCGCTTTCGTATGGCGGGGAAAGGGGAGCCTTATGCAATGATGTTAACATCCAACTATGGGAGATCCGCGCAAAAAGAAAAGGAGAGCGAAGAGGAAAACAAGCAGGTGGCTGGATCATCCGATCCGGACACGTGGACGGTCCAGATCTAATCGGAGGATCGCAATCGGGGAGGTCACTTAACAACATGCGATTTGAAACACTGCGATTTGAAACTTTGCGATTGAGCGCAGGTCGTTGATCTGCAGATCAGATCGACGGCGGAAAATGAATCGGAGGGTTTTCAAAGCGGGGGCAAGACTTGTGATCGGAGGGAATAAGGGCCGTTGGATAGGCGGGAAATGGACGGCTGCGATTAAATCGGAAGGCTTCAATCGGGGCGGTGCCAATGCGACTTGCGATTGCGATCGGGCAGGGGCTTGCGATTGAGCGCAGAACGTTGATCTGCGGGAAGAGTGGATGGTGGAGATTTAATCGGGGCACGCAATCGGAGGAGGAGCAGAAGGTATTGCGATTAGCGGAGGGCCGTCGGATCGCGGGGAGATCAACGGCCACTATGCAATCAGGAGGGTTTCGATCGGAGCATCGCAATCGGGAGGCGCACGATGGGTGTTGCGATTTCGATCGGGAGGAGTGGCGCGCTGGCCGTCAGATCTTGCGACAGATCGACGGCGCGGAATGCGTCGCAAGACTTAACAATATAAACTAATCGCATCGGGGTTTTAACATTTTTACAAAGGAATTTGTCTCCCGCCCGGCCTTCGATTGCGATTGGCCCCCAACGTTTAAGCTCCTAGTCTTGGGTGACGTGCATATGTGGGGAAGTGGTTTTTAGGACTTAGCCCAAAGGGCTTAGGTCCATAGTAATAAAACTTTGATTTTTTATGAGAAATTTCAAGGATTAAATTGGATTTAGGGGTTCCGAAATAGTTAAAAAGTGAGTTTTTAACTATGAAAGGGGAAAATTTCATAAATGGAGGGAAAACTTATGAAAAGTAGAGGAATAATATGGAGAAATAAGGGAAGAAAATGATGGTTTCTTCAGCAGTTTTTTATACGGAATCAACAGACTTTTCTGAGTAAAAAATTGGACAGCAAATGAGGATTTTGGACAGAGGCATGAGGCCTAGAAGGAGTCTTCAAGAGCCAACAATTTTTAGTGATAAAATTTGTTCCTTGGAGGCTCAAAAAGATTTAGCCACCTTTAGGTGTAACAAAATATTATAGGTGGCTAACCGTGGCTCCACTTGGGGATGATGCCTTCTTGAAGGCATCAAGAATTCAGACTTGATTTCTCTGGGAGGCTGATCAATTGCCTCATCCATTGGGCTGTCCTTCTGTGATTGAATGATCTTTTCTAAAAACATATTTGGCAGCCATGAAAACAATGGACCTTTATCAACAAGCTTGCTACCTACCCAATCCTACAGATCTAGCATTTTTTCCTTCATCAGAGTGCACTTGGATTGGAAAACTCTATTCACAACATTTTATTCTTTTGAAAGTAGGAAATCTAATCTATTTCTACTCCTTATTTCTCCCTGAACTCAGATTAAACAGTTGAGCTCATATATTTCTCTACCTAGTCTACTGTCTGTTGGGATTAAACAGTCCAACAAACTTTCATTCTCTAATTTCTACAACAAAAATTTAAAAATAGTCAAGTCAAGATTGAGCTGTTTGACTTGCTATGATCTATGACATAAGAACAAGCTGCACATAGATTATTATTTGCAGAACATTAAATCAAAATGGAAGGCTTAAGATCTGAGAGTTTCTCATTACGGCCTTCTTTTTCTTTACAGCTCTGTTTTTAATTTTGTTTTGAGCTGTCTTTTTCTTGATATCTGATTCAGATTTTGGGCAAATTAGAGCCAGTTTTTGTCTTTTATGACTCAGAAAAATAAAACAGTTTTGAGTCATCTCTCTTTGGAAACTTTGGTTCAGATTTTGAATATGTTTGAACCTTTAATTTCTATCCTAATCTATCTACTGATAAGCCAAGATTAAATAGTTTGGCAAATCGAATTCACTTATCCTATCAGCAGAAAAATTTAAAGCTAATTAGTCAAGATTAGGCTGTTTGACTAATTAGAATTGTGTTTTTGCAGGAGTGGCATTTAAGCTTGCACACTTTCAGATTTATTTCTCTTTTTGGCATGGGGCCTTGCCTTTCTTGTTTTCATTTCTGCCCTCTTTTCTTTTTTTCTTTGTTTTTGTATTTTTGAAGTTTAATAACTTTTGAATGCAATGGTTAGACTATGATATTTACAATGGAGAAACAAAAATGCTTTGAAACTTAAGACTCTTGGCAGAAGTAATGCTTGAGCATCCTGCCATTGACAGGACCTCCATATAGGTCTTCTCCATTCAATTCTTTCAAGAAAAATGTATTATGACCCCTCCTAGCATGAATAATATATGGCCCTTTCCACAAGTTCTCAAACTTGCCATGTTTCCCCTTCTCTTCCCTCCTTGAATCCCACTTAAGAACAACACTTCCAACCTGGAAAGTGTTTGCCTTAGTCCTCTTATCAAATTGCTTCTTCATATTTTCTTGGACTAACTGTGTTCTCTCATAAACTTCTTCTCTAGTCTGCTGCAAATGGATTGTTTGGTTGATCCTCCTTTGCATATCATTTTCCTCAACCTGTACTTCTTGAAGGAGTTTTATGACTGGAACTCCTAATGAGGTAGGAAAAATTGCATCCATGCCATAAACTAACTGATAAGGGGACATATTTATTGATTTCTTTGTAGTTAGTCTATCGGCCCATAAGGCATGAACCAACTTACTGTGCCATGATTTTTGATTTTCTTCCAACAGTTTTTTAATGATATTGATGAGACTCTTGTTGGAGGATTTAGCTAATCCATTTCCTTGGGGGTAGTAAGCAGTGGAATGGCCCAAGGTTATATGGTATTTGTGACAGAAATCAACCATATTTTTGGATTTGAAAGCAACAGCATTTTCTGTTATGATTTTTCTGGGACAACCAAATTTGGATAGGATGTGGGTTTCAAGAAACTTGATAATGACAGAGTCATTAGCATTCCTGGTAGGTATAGCTTCTATCCATTTGGTGAAGAAGTCAGTGGCTGTGAGGATCCACTTATGTTGAGCTGAGGAAGATGGATGAATTTCTCCAATGAAGTCTAGCCCCCATTGTTGAAAAGGTGCCTCAACTCTGATAGGATGTAGGGGTAAGGGAAGGAGCTTTATCTTGCCATCAAAGATTTGACACTTATGGCAAGACATGACCAGCTTCTGAGTGTCTGGGAAAAGGGTAGGCCAATAGTAACCTGATCTGAGAATTTTGTTTGCTGTGGCCTTCCAGTAGAGGTGCCCTCCACACTCTCCATCATGTAGTTCGTGCATGATCTTCCCTGCATCATCTTCAAGTAAACACTTAAGCAAAATTCCAACAACGTTTTTCCAATATAAAATCCCATCCATAATGCAAAAACTCAAAGATTTCTGTTTCAAAAATCTAGCTTTAGTTTTAGACAGAGAAGGAGGAGTATTCAAATATAAAAGCACATAAACAATGTCGGCATACCAAGGAGAATTTAGGAAGGTTTCCTCAATAAAAGGGGCATCAGATTCTTCCATTTCTTCCAACACATCCACCATATTTATGTCTAATGCTTGGAAGTTTGACTCAACCATAAGTTTTGCTAATCCTTGCCCCTTAACCAGTTTGGTGGGCCTAATTTCTAAGTCATATTCAAGAATAGTTGCAATCCATTTTCCCCTTTTACCATCAGGGTCTTGACTTAGAATATCCTTGACAACAGTATGCAGAACAAAAGCAATTATGTGAGAGTGTAAGATGTAGACCCTAAAGTCCTTTAATGCTTTCACTAATGCTAAGTCTTGCTTCTCCATAATGTTATAATTGAGAGGAGCGTCTCTTAGGGCCCTACTAAAAAATGATATTGGTTGTTCTTGTCCGAGATCATTCTTTTGAAGCAAAACTGCAGCTAATGTATGTTCAGATGCAAAAGAAAAAATGTAAAATTCTTTGGTAAAATCAGGACTAATCAGTACTGGCGCCTGGGTAAGAGCTTGCTTGACCAGTTCGAATGATTTTTTGGCTGGTAAAGTCCATTTTATACCCACATTTTTCTTAAACATGTTTGTGATGTTTTTTAATAGCTCAGCAAGGTTGGGAATAAATCTTCTCAAAAAATTTATCTTTCCAATGAAAGATTGCAATTCTTTGAGGCTTCTAGGATGGCTGATTTGCAATATGCCATCTATCCTTGTAGGGTCTATTTTGATTCCTTCTTCTGAAATTATATGGCCAAGAAGTTTTCCTTCTTGGAGGCCGAAGAGGGTCTTCTTGGGATTCAATGATAAGCCAAATTTCCTACATTTCTCAAAAACCTTTCTAAGGTGAATCAAGTGCTCTTCATCAGTTTTTGAGAAAACAGTTATGTCGTCAAGGTAAATAATTATAAAATAGCCAATATCTTCAGAGAAGGCTATGTCCATGGCCCTTTGGAAGGCAGCCCCTGCGTTCATTAATCCGAAAGGCATTTTGACATACATAAAAGTTCCCCAAGGTGTGGTAAAAGAAGTTTTGATTTGATCACTTGGGAAAACTAACACCTGATTGTAACCCGAGAACCCATCTAATAGGGATATTCTTCTTGATCCAACTACCCTTTGAAGTATATGGTCCATCTTAGGTAAAGGGTAGTTGTCTTTTAAAGAGGCTCTGTTTAAATTTCTGAAGTCAATACAGAGCCTGATTTCTCCAGTTTTCTTTCTAACAGAAACTAAGTTTGATACCCATTCCGAAAATCTAATGGGTACTATGATCCCAGCGTTGTACATTTTCTCAATTTCTGCCTTAACCGAAGGTAATAAAAGGGATTTATTCTCCTTAGTTTTTGCTTAAAAGGCTTTTGATTTTCCTTCAAAGGGATTTTATGCTGGATGATGCTGGTATCATATGATTTCAAGTCTTTGTATTCCCAAGCAAACACATCCTTAAATTCTTTAAAAAGCTTTATGTACTGTGATTTTATGTGGGCTGGGAGAGTGCTGGATAGCTTGATCATCTTGGGTTCTGCGAGACCGCCTATGTTGTGTTCTTCTACATTCGTCTCCACAGGCTCCATTCTGGGTTCTTTAGCTACATCGTTGAGATCAAACAGGTGTTCTAAAGGTGTGAGACCTCTTGGAATTTTATCATTTTTTCATTGTAAGACTTCCAAGTCTTCTCGGTCTCCATTGTTCACTACTTCTGCTTCAAAAGGATTTTCGCAATGATTTATATCAGTAGGATATGTCATTTCAGCCTCTGGGATTTGTTCAATATACAAGCAGTTTTCTTCATGGCTAGCTTCTGGTGTTGGTATGCTGAAATCATTTTCTGATTTTAAGAAATCATCTATGTGTTTGTCAGATTCAAACACTTGCCAGTGATCTTCGTTATTAGGCACAGCAGGTCTGTGTTTCACCTTTATGCTGAGTTGTTCATTTATCTCGGGTACTTGGCAATTGCTGGCAGTGAAGGCAAGTTCATTTGCTAGATGATTTCGTGATCTAGGGATAAAAACGAGTTCATACTTTTCGAAAGTTTTTAACAGGTCAAGGGCAGCATTTCGATATTCCCTAAGCTTTGGACTCTTGGCTGAGTATTCTCCTTTGATTTGTTTGATGATTAGCTCAGAATCGCCTAAAA
>CM076570.1:506134870-506330969 GCA_034641835.2 Pinus albicaulis | reverse complement strand
AGTGGCATTTTAATTTGTACACTTTCATTTTTTATTTCTTTTTCTTTTGAGGTCTATATTTTTTATTACTCCTTTGATCTTTCTTTTAGGACTTTTACCCTCTTTTTGATTTTTGATTTTTTTATTTTTTACAAAATATGGGAAAACAACTTGCAGAAAGCAAGGTATGTACATATTTTACAAGACTATCATAATTCAATTCCAAATTATGAATCCTGTACTTATAGGACCCTAACAGCAGCTTCACATGGGGATTGCATTTCCCGGTGAAATGTCAAGAACTCTAAGACTAGTAGCCTTCAATTTTGACCTTGATGATCTAGTAATTGTCTTTTTTTTCTGCAAAAACTTATATTTATGATATTTTACTTTTCAAATCTTAGGGCCTTCACTTCGGGCTTCAACTTTGAGAAGAAAATATCCAATCCAATCTACACATTTGCAATGAATATTTACAATGATGTAAAAAGTACCTGGGACTAACTATTGGTTAACTACCATTACTTGTCCATCTTGAGTATCTGATCCATCCAAATCTTTGATGAAGAAAGCATTGTTACCCCTATATCCATAAATGACATAAGGCCCTTTCCATAGAAAGTCAAAAATTTTATGCTTCCATTTTTATTCTCTCCTGGAATCCCACTTTAACTTTATCTCCAATGGAAAAGTCATCTTCTTTAGTTCTTTTATCAAATATTTTCTTGATTTTCACTTGAATGAATTGAGATTTTTCATATATTTCTTCCCTTGTTTGTTGCAAATTAATAGTTTGATTTATCCTTCTTTGTATATCATTGAGTTCTACTTGTGATTCTTAGATAATTTTCATTACTGGAACACCTAAAGATGATGGGAAAACTGCATCCATCCCATATACAATTTGGTAAGGAGATGTTCCAATTGACTTCTTGGTAGTGAGTATATCTGCCCATAAGGCATAGACTAACCTTTTATTCCAAGATATTCACAAGGTTTTTATTTGAAGATTTAGCTAGGCCATTACCCTGAGGGTAGTAAGCAGTAGAGTGGCCTAGGGTAATATGGTACTTGTGACAAAAGGCAATCATTTTCTTAGATTTGAAGGCTACTGCATTATCATTAATTATTTTCTGTGGGCATCCAAATCTAGACAAAAGGTTGTTTTCTATGAAAGAGATAATGACTGAATCATTGACTTGTCTGGTAGGAATGGCTTCAATCCACTTGGTGAAATAATCTGTGGCAGTCAATCCGCTTGTGTTGGCTAGAGGATGGAGGGTGAATTTCTCCAATGAAGTCTAAACCCCATTGTTGAAATTGAATCTCAATAGAAATAGGTTTCAGGGGTAAAGGTAACAATTTATTTTTTCCTTCAAAAATCTGACATTTGTGACACGAAATAACAAATTTCTTAACATCAATAAATAAGGTAAGCTAATAGAAACCAACTCTAAGAATATTATCTATTGTACTTTTCCAATATAAGTGTCCTCCACAATCACCTGCATGAAATTCTCCAAGAATTTTATCAGCTTCTGATTTCAGTAAACAGTTAAGTAATATCCCACTTTGTTCTTTCCAAAAAAGCACATTATCTAGAATACAATATCTCATTGCTTGAAGTTTAATGATTCTAGCTTTAGCTCTAGTTAATCCAAGAGGAGCTTGTAAATTTGTAAGTACAAAGATAGTATCTGAGTACCATGGTGAGTCTAGAAAGGCTTCAATGATCGATGGAGTCACCATCTCTTCCTGGTCATCAACCTGGGCAATAAAATTTATATCTAAAGTATTACAATTAGATTCAACCATCAATCTGGCTAAAATTTGTCCTTTTATGAGCTTAGTTGGTTTAATCTATATGTCATATTCAAGGATAGTGGCAATCCACTTTCCTCTTCTTCCGTCTAGCTCATCCTGTGTTAAAATATCTTTGACTACAGAATTAGGGACATAGGCAATAATGTGGAAGTAAAGAATGTACACTCTGAAATATTTTATGGCTTTAACCAAGGCTAAAGATTCTTTTTCCACTATGTTATATTTCAAAGGTGCATCTCTAAGGGTTTTACTGAAAAATGCTATAGGCTATTCAAAACCTTGGTCATTTTTCTGCTATAGAACTACAGCTACGGTATGTTCTGAGGCGAATGAAAATATTATAAAATCTTTCTTGAAGTTTGAACTGATAAGGACTAGTGTTTTTGTTAAAGCATGTTCAATGGATTCAAATGATTGTTTTTCTTCAACTGTCCATTTTAAAATAGAGTCCTTTTTTAGCATGTTATTCAATTCTTTGATGATTTCTGCTAAGTTAGAAATAAATCTTCTCAAAAAGTTATTTTTACCTAAAAATGCTTGTAACTCTTTGATGTTCCTAGGTGGGTGAATTTTTAGTATGGCTTCTATCCTTGCTGGAACTATCCTAATACCTTCCTTTGAAATTATGTGTCCAAGTAATTTTCCTTCCTCTATTCCAAAAAGTCTCTTCTTTGGGTTTAAGGATATACCAAATTTTCTACACTTAATGAAAACTTGTCTTAGATGATCCAAGTGTTCATTATCTGACTTAGAAAAAATAGTAATATCATCTAAATAGATAACCAAGAAGTCATGAATTTAATTTGCAAAGGCTATGTCCATAGCCCTTTGAAAGGTAGCTCCAGTATTCATCAAGCTAAAAGGCGTTTTCACATATATGAAAATGCCCCATAGAGTGGTAAAAGCAGTTTTAGCTTGGTCTTCCTTTTGAACAAGTATCTGATTGTATCTTGAGAAACCATCCAATAAAGAAATCCCAGAAGAACCAACTACCCTTTGTAAAATATGGTCCATTTTGGGTAAAGGGTAGTTATCCTTCAAAGACACTTTATTAAGATTCCTAAAAAATACACATAATCTGATTTCTCCAGAATTTTTTCTTGTAGGTACTAAGTTAGAAACCCAATCAGAATATTTGATGGGTGTAATGATTTGGGCATCATACATGCATTTAAATTATTTTTCAATCAAAGGTAATAATACAAGATTAATCCTCCTCAATTTTTGTTTAAATGGTTTCTGATCATCTTTTATAGGAATCTTGTGTTGAATTATGTTTTTTCATATGCTTTTAAATCTTCATAACTCCATGCAAACACATCTTGATATTCCTTTAAAATTTCAATGTATTTTTCTTTTTCTTGAGGGGTTAAAATTTTTGACAATTTGATCATTTTTGGTTTTGTTTCTGTCCCAATGTTACACTCTTCAATGTCAGACTTGATTGGTTCCATTTTAGGCTTTTTGGGCACATCATTGGAATCAAACAAGTCCTCCAAAGGAGTTAAGCCCTTAGGCAAAAAATTATCTTTTAAATCTAACATCTCAATTTCATCTTCAATTATTTCCTCTATATCTACCTTCTCTAAGTTATCTATGTCAAATTGAGTAAATATAGTGGGTTTGGTAAGTTTGTGTACATCTATGTTATTTATGTCACAATTAGCATCTGAATCTATATTACATTCTGAATCTAAATTTCCATCTGTGTCTATCTTACAATTTTGAAATTCATCCTCATTACTCAAAAAATGGTAAATATGTTCATCTTCAAAGAAAATCTGCCAGTATTTGAAATTATCTAGGACAATGGGTCTATATTTAACTTCAACAATAAATCTATGTGTTGGTTGAAAAGGTAAATCACATGTGCTAGAAAAATTTGCTAGGAAATGAACTTTCAAATTTTGTTTTCTAGGAATAGTAGCAAACTTACATTCTAGTAAATCATCAACCAAATCAGTTGTTGCATCTCTATATTTGGCTAATCTAGGATTATGAATAGAATATTCAGCATTTCTTTGTTTAATGACTAATTCTGAATCTCCCATTATTAAAATTCTCTTACCTCCTAAATTTCTAATGATTTTGAGGCCTAAGATAAGTGCCTCATACTCTGCCATGTTGTTGGTGCATTTGGAATTGATTCTAAAGGCATGTCCTTCTGAATGACTGGTCTTAATGTTTGTGATCCACACTTCAACTCCTGCTCCTGACTTGTTCACTAAGCCATCAAAGTCTAAGTGTCAAAGGGCTTCATGAAAACTATGATCATTGTTTGGTTTAGGCTTTATGTCAATTAATTCGGTTTGGATTTCATTATTATCATAGTTACATAAAATGAAAGAATCAATATCAGTTGGTGTTGAGTAAATTGGGTAATTTATTAATCTCTCAGCACTGCTAACCATGTATTTCATTAAATTTTCTCTATAAAGTTTCTTAGGTTGTCCAAATATTGATATGGTGGCATAGCTCATGTCTAATTGTAGATATCCCTACAACTTAGCTCCCCATGAGCAAGAAAGAAGCATACCATACTTTGGTGGGATGTCAGCTACTACAATATCCATAACCATACTTTTACCAGGATACTGAACCAAATTCACACATAAGTATTTTATCAATCCTATGCACTTAATCTTGCTTGAATCAAAAGAGAACAAATCTTTATAAGGCCTTTTTATTTCTAAATTCAGAGTTTCCATGATAGCTTTTGGCATTAAATTGTGGGAAGCTCCTAAATCTAACATTGCATTGTGTAAAATCTGATCTTGATTAGTAAGACTAATATAGAAGGGAGGAACTGATCCATCTGAATGCTTACCATTTACATTAGGGCCAAAAATTAATTCAGGTTGATCATCATTTAGATTAATGACATCTTCACCATCATTCATATTCAAAGTTTCAGTAATTGTTGGTCTATACAAGTAATTTTTTACCAATTCTATTAAAGGAATTGGTATTTTTAACTTTACTATTTCAGTTTGAATATTAAATGATGGTTGAGACTTAATTATTTGAATTAGTTCATCTTTTGTGACAGTTACCTGAGTGGGTTTTTCATGAATTTCAGCAGATGTAATTTTATCTTGAGTTGTTCTTTTGTTTTTTTTCTGAGTTTCTTGACTTTTGTTGTTTTTAGTTCTCTTTTCAGGGACATATTCAGGGGTAGTAGAAGTTTTTTTAGATTTTTAACTTTCAGCAGAAGCTTTGGTATTAACAGTTTTGGGATTTGTTGATTTAGAATCAGCAGGATTCTTCTTTAGATTAGGAGTTGCTGATTTTACTGAATTAGGGGCTTTGGTAATGTTGGCCTTTTGGGCATTATTGGAGGATTGGAATTCCGCTTGTTTTCCCTTGGGAGAATTTGCAAAATCTTTATTTTTGGTGCTTCTACATGCTTTTTAGTTTGATTTTGAGAAGTGTTTTTTTGTAGAAGTTTCATTGCTTTTTTTATTTCTAAGGTTATACTGACTGTGAATTTCATTAATAGTGAATTCATAACCTTGTTTGAAATCAAAGGATTCAATACATTCTACTTTGAGTTGTTGAAGCTCAAAAAGTTATTGATCCTCCTGAGTGAGGAAAATAGTGTTTTCTTCATCTATCCCCGTTACTAGATTGATGTTATCCTCATCTTCATCATTATTATGAGAAGTTTTATTATGACAATATTTTTTCTATCTCTTTATCAGCTTCCCTGTTATTTACAATGAAAGGACCAATCCAATTTTTCAATTTGAACTATGTATTCTTTTTTGGAAGCCATAAATTTGATGGAATCAGAATTCAAAACCTGCCTTAAATATTCTAATGCAAAGACTCTGATAGTAAAATACTTGGGCACTTTGTAAGGCACTAAATTGGACCCAAAAATTCTCAATTATGTGTGCTTTTCATATAAATACCAGTCTCCCCTCTTACACTCTTCTGATAACTGCAAGATTCTCTTGATGTCCTCACTTATCCTAGGCTGATCTTCTTTGTACAATAAACTCATAGCCGGCTGGATGAACAAATCTGAAAAGTCTGAATAACTGAACTAATTTTGTTCTTTTCTCAACAAAGATGTCCAATAGATAATGGATAGAGGTTTACCCTCTACATCCATTTTTTGCAATGTTATTGGAAAATTATTAGATTGTGAAAACAAAAACAAATGGAATAAATAGGAAGAGTATCTGAATACCCCTTTAGTGGGAAACTTGGTTAACTGGTGATGGATATAATCAGCTATAAATCTAGTATAGTCAAAAATCATTTCAGGAGGCTGACTAGGAAAAAGAGTAGACAAAAAACTAAGGATGGATTCATCAGTGAAGTAACCGAGTATGAAAGATAACATTGAAATCACATGCCTAGAACCCTCAGGAAACTTGGAAGTGGAGTAAGGAGGATTTATTTTAGGAATCATAAATCTCTTAGGTAAATCTAATCTCAAATATAACTGATTTAATTCTTCAATGGATAAGGGGACTACCTTAGGGTCAAATTATAGTTGCAACATTTCATTAATAGACTCTGCAGTGATAGAAAATAGAATCTCCCTATCAACATTTACAATTGCTCTTTGGTCTGGAACATAGTACTTTTGACACAATCTTATGAAGTCTTGACCAGGGTGTGTTAATGGAACTACATATTTGGGTAAATTTGTTTCCCAAATAGGCATGTCATCTTTATCTAGGGAATTTTCACAACACAAATTGTGAACTTCTAATAGGTTGAATTCTATCACAGGGTCCACAATTTTATAATCTACATCAATCAAGGGGATTATTTCTTCAATAGGTACTGGTGGCTGAAGGGGATTAATAGACACAGTAGTTTTTGGAGTGAGGGCAGGGGTGGATTTTGGGGCTTTTGTTGCTTCAGACTTAGGAGGTTTGGATCCTCCATGTTTAACAGGCCTAGAGCCTCCAGCTTTAGGTGTCATTTGTTTCTTGGTCATTTTTTAAACAACTAAAGCAAGATTAAACAATTTGCAGTAGTTAGATTTGTTGAAATAGAGGGAATTTGAGCAATTTTTAAGCAAAGATAGCTTTAGTGATTATTTTAATGCTAAATCGGGGATCTGGGACACATGTAAGAGGTTTAAGACAGAAAACACAGGCTTTCTGAATGACTATGACTGCAAAAAGACTTTTTATGTATTCTGTAGGTTTCAAAACCTTTTCGAGCCGTGGAATTGATCTTTCAGGGGTTTTAGACCGAGGATTTGGCTTTTAATGAAGCTTTTATGAATTAAAGAATTATTGAGAAAAATTTCAAGGGTTTGCCCTATTTTTTGAATGTTTTGGAAACCCTTGGATGGAAAAATTATCTAATTGTAGCTCAATTGGTTCCATTGAAGGTTTAAATTGTGAAATTTGTAGGCTAGAATGTCGAAAATTACCTTAAATGCAGGTATTTTGACAGTCGAGAAGGTTTCTGGCAACTTCTGCGGATGAATTTGATCTCTGGTTCGAATTGCTGGAGCCAAGATGGTATTTACAGGTCTTCAAATAATAAATTTGGAGTCAAATCGGAGTTTAAGGTAGGAAATCGACCAATACATTTTAAAACCAGGCTTTGGAAGTTTTAAAAGGGCTAAGCGGAGCTCTTTATCAGTCGGGAATATGCAAATAACGTTAATAAGAATCATAAAAAATGTTTTAACCTTTGATACAAATATTTTAAAAATGTAATAAATGCTGGTCACATCAAAAGCAAGAATGTTTTTTCTTTTCGAATGCGAAAACAAGAAATGGTTTTCGCGTTGGAATGGAGTGGTAAATTGTTTTAACCAAATCTAACGCGACGCAATAAGAATGTGACACGTCACTGGAGGCAGAAATGGGAAAACCACCCATTTCGCATCCATTTGGGCGGCAGGCTGTCGTTTGGTTTATGAGTGCGAAACTCATCGTCAAGCTTTGGATCTAGAGGATTGGAGCGAATGGTTGAGATCATCTGTAAAGTTGCGGTGAAAAGTTTGGGTAGAGCCCAGTTGACTTGTGCGATGGTGCATGTAATAAAATTTATATATATGCATTTATAACCAAAGTTTTCATCAAAATAAAATGTTTTATGTATAGACGGAGTCAATACATATTTTTCAAAAGGGGTTTGATGTGGATGTTATATATATAAATAGAGTTTATATATATGGTTAAAAATGCTCATGAGGCGGGGTAAATTGGAAAGTATATTGCAAAGGCCTGGGGGGTGATTTTTGTTTCCAAAGACATAAGATATGCCCGAAATCATATTTACATTTTTATTTTATTATATAGTTTAGACCATTTGAAGGGTCTATAAACATAGGGGCAGGATATTTAGTTAAAGGTAGTTTTTTGACCAAAGGGGTATAATTTGGGATTTTATTTTAGCACGTGGATAATAATTTTGGCCTAAAATCTTATAATAGTGGGTTTAAAAGGGTATTAATATAAAAGGGAATTATATTAATAGGAAAAAGGTCATTTTAGGGATTTAATATATAAATTAGAAGTTAATATGACAAGGGACAATGTAATACATTAAAAATACAATTATATGGCTAAGTAAAGTTAAAATATTAAAGCAAAGCTTTTATCATTTATAATTTCACCACTTTTAACTTAGGATATAATTTTTTTGAGGGTTTTTATGCTATGTATGATTGAAGGGAGTTAGTCAAATGGGAAATTTCATATTTCATTAAGTAGAAAAGGTGCTCACTTATGAAATTGAATAGTAATGAGTGTATGAAGGGTAAATGATGATAATTAGGGATTTAATATAGGAATTCAACACTTTTAACTTATCAGTCATTGAGCCTTGGGTCCGGTCCCAACAGGAGTTAGAGAAATGTTCTGAGCCCCTTTGACTGAATGTCTAGAATGTAGAATAACTATAGGGGAGGGGAAATTAGTGATTATTTTCCCGGTGATGAATATTTACATGCTTTTCCCACTTCTTTCTACCTACCCAACTTTAATATAACATTTTTTCTTCCATTTTGCAGGTGCATTTAAGCTAGCAACCTTGAAATTTTTTTTCTTTTAAAAGAATAAAAACTATCTAAATCTACCTTATATCATCCAAGGGCTTATGTTAAACTGATGAGCTCCTCTTTATTCTCTACCTATCTACTGATTAGTCAGGATTAAACTGTCTGACTAATCTTTATTCACTATTATACAACAATAAAATTGAAATCATAACAAGTCAAGTTTAAGCAGTTCAACTCATCATGGATTATGGAATTTATTGACACTCTGCCATAATCATTAGTAACAAAGTAAAAAGTAGTGGCATTTGAATTTTCATACTTTCATGTTTTATTTCTTTTTCTTTTTAGGTCTATATTTTTTCTAAGTCCTTTGATATTTCTTTTAGGACTTTTACCCTCTTTTTTATTTTCTATTTTTTTATGTTTTACAAAATATGGGAAAAAAACTTGCAGAAAGCAGGGTATGTACATATTTTACAAGACTATCATAATTCAATTCCAAATTATGAATCCTATACTTATAGGACCCTAACAGAACCTATGATTGGACTTAACCAAAAATGTTGAAACCCGAAAGGTTCATCCATGGAAATGAAACAGATATGGTCTACCACATGTTTTCCCCATGCAACTAACATGGTAGTTTTACGATGGTGAAATATGGACAAGGAGGCCATGTGTTTTCCATGTGGATAGCACCTAGAGGGAAAATATTCTAATGACCATAACTTTGTGTCCAAAACTTGGACTTGGATGAAATTTATATCATTGGAAATCTCTCAACGAATAAAAGATGATGGTGAACTCAAAAATCATAAACGCAATGGAAGAAAGCATAATTTTGACAACTTTATTTTCTTAAGGTAATCTAGGAGGTTAGGTCTAGATACCTCGTAGATGACCTCAAATTCCAATTTTTCCTTGAAATGCTCAACATTGCAAATATAAAATGCATAAAATTCGTATTTGTATATGTTCATAATTTATCTAATTCATATGTGAGTTTACTTCTACAGTAATGTCAGCTACCAAAATAATTTTAGTTATTGATAAATATGCATAATTTTTCTAATTCATAATTGAGAATTGACATATTTTAAATAAACAAAATAGCATGTATGTAGCTTCCACAAAAATTTAATTTCAGTCTCAAATTTAATAAATAACATGTATGTATCGTCCACATAATTGAATGTTCTTCTTAACTTTTTTATCAAATGATGGATGAAGTACTCAACTAATTTATTGTTGTCCTAGTAATCAATTTTCATGGCATTTGCCATTGGATTTTTTTTTTCTTAACAATTATGTTTTTAATTAGATAAAATAGTCAATTCTTAAGAATATTTTTCTCAAGCTAGAAGCCATTATAACAATAATCATCAAGACATCAAAGATCATCATGTCACTAGCAAGGATTTAAACCTCGACGGGGAAGATAATAATTGTTCCATCCAACCATATAAGATAACCCCATTTGACAAATGATCCCAATTGACTTGTACATCAACCAATTAAAAAATAAGAATTTGTACTTTAAAACAATAATAACTAATTTTAAATTTTCAAAATATTAAACTTAATATTTAATTTTTATAAAACTTCAATAATGTTTTGTAAAAAATTGAAAACTAATTAGAAGCCAGAAGCATTTGACTAGAAATTAATTACAGGATACTATAGACGTGTATAACAAGTCATGGTTCATCACCCCTACTGATTACTTCCACATCTTGTCATACTAACCTCCTAAATCAATAAGTAATGGTGCATGACTCCTAATGATTGCTTCCACCTCCTATCGTACTAACATTCTAAGTCAATAAGTCATGGTTTGGCATTAACAGTACATGCTTTAACACTTCGAAAAAATATATCTTTTGATATATTTACATTGGTGCTTGGAACTAATACATTGTTTTTATTTATAATTGTTTAAAAAAGTAGAGAAAGATAAATTTAATGCTAATTTTTCATCATTTCAATTGGATTTATATAAGGTGGTTGGGAGAAATAATTATTATCCTTCTTACCAAAATTCAATTCACACAAATAACATATTAAACTCATAAAAAATATATGTATTATTTTAATGATTTTTAAGTGTTATTATTAACCAATTTAAATACTTCATATATATATATATATATATATATATATATATATATATAGAAACTGGGAAATTTACAAATTTGTAATAACTAAAATTTTATTTGACTGTATTTCACATCCTTGCTTATTTTTCTAACATTTTTCCCCCATATTTGAATAAACGTTTACGAGGAAAATATTAAAATATAGTATGGAAACAAGCCATAAATTTTATTTTTTATTTTCTAACCACAACAATTATTCCTATAATATCATATATTTGCAACATTGTTTATTATCAAACCACTCCACTACACTTTTATATATATAACACAACTTTTATTTTAACAATACATATTCTATCTACAACCTTTGCACTATGAGGAAAAATTATTAGTCCCTGCAGCGGGACTATAGCGATCGATAGTCGATTAATTCATATTAATTTGGGTGGATTGACTCATTTAACCAAATTTTGTAAGGAATATTTTGTAAAACAAAACTTTTATCCAAAGTTTGGTCTTTGAGGTCTTATTGCCCATTTTTGCAATTAATTCCATATTAATTTGGTGGACTGAGTCATTTAACCAAAGTTTGTAAAAAATATTTTGTAAAACAAAACCCTTATCCAAAGTTTGGTCTTGGAGATCTTATTGCCTAGTTTTGTTGCGCCTTTTAATGTATCAACAACAACATATGCTAATAGAAATTATACATTGATATTTTTAGAGGGTATCTTAACCTTACATTTGTATAAACCTAAATATAACAGCTATCACTCATTAAGGGTTGGCTTGACAAATATTTTCTGTGAATAGGCTCCCTCTCAAGCTCACATGATCCCTCTCAGATGCGGCTCTGAGATGCCGGTGAAAACTTCACAGAACGGTAAACTTCACCTTGTTCGCGAGTGTACTATTTGATTGGAGCAGATGCAAGTGAAAAATTCAGAGAAGACTTGCAACCGGTAACAGAGTTTGATGTAACTCCACCATGACTGCTACCATGTTGTGGTGCACAGAGACGTGAAGCCCAACAATATACTGCAGGATGCTGATTTGGAAGCTCGAGTTGCAGATTTTCGGCGTGGTCAAGCTCATTCAGACGGATGAATCCATATCAATCATTGCAAACTCCTATGGCTACATTTCCCCTAGTAAAATCATCTTTAATCTTTCATGCCTTGAATATTTTTCATAAATCTTGAAATTCAAATTATTGTTGGAAAAACACCCAAGAACCCTCACGATGTTCTTGTGGAAAACATTACCAAGAACATCTAGTTGATTGGCTTATTTCTAGTTTTTCTAGAGCTTTTTTACTGTAATTACCCCGCCATTGGGCATCTCAGCCTTCTAAATGGTCCTAGAAAATCCCATGTCGATGACGTTGGAGCTCTCATATGCCTGCTACTATTTTTTTACTGCTTCTCATGTTATTCAGTTTCTCAAATATAAATTTAGTAATGGAAATGAATTAGAATAAATATTATTGTTTTTATATTAATTCCAAAGTGTTATGTGATAATACACATTATAAAGTAAGGAATAGATTGATAATGGAGCATCAATACTAATAGAATATCGCTCCTAAATAAAATCAAGAAGTTACTTATCTTTATTGTATGTAACCTGACATGTTCCACTCTGTTCGAATCCAACCTGAACTTGGAATGGAGAAAAACTTTCACGGTTCTCCCTCTTTAATGGCCTTGAGTGTTCTGCATCTTCATTTGTGTCCTCCTTAATTGTCTTGAGCGTTGTGCATTTTCATTTGTGGCCTCCTATCATTGCTCATAACAGGCCAGGTGCTTTTTAAAACATGTTTCTACACAACCAATAAACCATAGGCTTGGTTTTGATTCTAATACTTGTTCCATAGCTAGAGACAAGGTCAGGGGTTAATATCTATAGAATGGCCTTATTAGATTTGTATCCCTCTTGGGCTATTAAAATAATAATAATGATTTGATTCTAATAATTTTTCCATAGCTAGAGACAATGTTAGGGGTTGCTATATACAAAATGGCCTTATTAGATTTGTATCCCTCGCGGGCTATTCAAATAATAATAATGATTAAAATGATGATGGTAGTTTGTTTTTCAAATATGATACTTCCCCTAAAACACATGCCCTCCTCTCTGGCAAGATCTCTGCTCCTCCTAAAACACATGCCCTCCTCACGATATCCAAATGGATTGTTTTCTTTAAACAGTTTCATAAATATTTCTTGATTGTAACCATTTGATCTAAATTAAAATAAATATTATAACTCTTTTTCAGGCCAAAGTATTCCTAATTTTATGAGAGTCTCGTCCTCATATTCTTTCTATTACATTTTTTTAGTGCTTCTCAAGTTATCCAGTTTCAAGGCAATAAATATTCTTACCATTTCATTAATGGAAAGGTGTTCTACCAGATATTACACATTATGTAATGTAATGAATATAATTGATAATGGAGGAAACCAACATTAATATGCATTGTTTATTATTATTTTTTGTAGGTAGTTTTAAATAAATGGCAATTTAAAAAAAAAAAAAATTACACTCTACAACTTTGTAGTTATTATTTTTATAAATAAATTATTGGGTTTCCGTCATAATAAAAATTAAGTATACTTATACTAGTCATATAATAGATTTAGGTAGTTCATCATTGTTCCTTTTTCATTTTTTATCCCAATACTTTCTTTACTGGTTTGGTTATTTTTTTAATGAATATGATAGGAAAGTAGTTGACTCTTGTTCTTCACTCATAATTTACTTTATTCTGGTCATTTTCAATAATATTTATATCATTGTGTGCATCGTTTAGGAGATCATTCCAATGGTTAACACACAAAAAAACCCATGTTTTTTGGCTTTCCAGTCACCACGAAAACCCCAATGAAAACCCCTCTTATTATACTTTAAATGAACTAAAAAGAAACAGAATGTACCATAAATCCATTGTGATAATTCTAATTAGAGATTCAAGAATGGGGTCCAATGTGAAATTGAGTCGCTGGAAGGCAATCATTTTCCAGGGGCCTTCATCGTGTTCACTTCTGTATTTTTTCCCACTGTAAATATACCATTTGTATTGCTAGTAGAAACAGTGGGTACCCACATTAAGAATGAAAAAAAAATAGTAAAAACGCAGGCCATAAACATAGGCCATAACCCAAATCATCAGACTCTGTTTCTTGTTCGAGGGCATGATAATGCTCTTCAGGTAATGTAGCCGGTCTATCAAGGGTTGTGAAGATGTTAGCCACATTGATAGAAATATCATGCACATAAATAAAGGAAATAGGCTTTCAAAGGTAATAGCCCATGAATGGTTTTACCAGACCTGTTAAAGGCTTCACCAAGGAAAGGAATCGAATTAAAGAGACATATAGTCATTCAGACCATTCTTTATTACTTAAGCCTTTCTGGCTACGATCTTACCAAGAAGAGTGCATTCTAAGTGAACTCCTTATTATTTCTAAGTGAACACCTTATGATTGTGTTGTGGTAGCTTTAAGGTCCTGTTTTAGGTTCGTAAATCCAAGAAGGAAGCTTCGGGCCATCCAGACCCCTATCCTTAAAGTTTGATCCAAGCCATCAAATTTTTGGAGAGAAATACCCCACCAAATTTTATATCTTATGGTCAACACTTGGAAATAATGGGTATTATAGGGTCAAATGCAACGCAACCACGGTGCCTCCACCCTAGCTTCTCCTGTCTCCATTGTGGGATTGTCCATTGTCCATTCACTGCTTATTTACTTCTTTCAAAACTTCAATAACTTCAGTGAATATATTTGTCTAGCACTCATGTGTAATCCAACAATGTGTGCAATCCAGCAATGTGTGAAGCACAAATTGTTATAATAGTTTGAAATTAGATCTATGGGATTGTCCATTCACTACTTATTTACTTCTTTCAGAACTTCAAGAATGTCAATGAATATATTTGTCCAGCACTCATGTGAAATCCACCAATGTATCCAGCAATGTGTGAAGCACAAATTGTTATAATAGTTTGAAATCCGATCTGTGGGATTGTCCATTCACTTCTTATTTACTTGTTTCGGAACTTGAATAACTTCAATGAATATATTCACCATTAACTACTTATTTACTTCTTTCAGAACTTCAAGAACTTCAATGAATATATTTGTGAATATATTTTTCCAGCACTCATGTGAAATCTAGCAATGTGTGCAATCCAGCAATGTATCCAGCAATGTGTGAAGCTCAAATTGTTATAATAATTTGAAAGAAAACATGTGGGATTGTCCATTCACTGCTTCTTTCAAAACTTCAAGAACTTCAATGAATATATTTGTGAATATATTTGTCCAGCACTCATGTGCAATCCAGTAATGTATCCAGCAATGTGTGAAGCACAAATTGTTATAATAGTTTGAAAGCCGATCTGTGGGATTGTCCATTCACTGCTTATTTACTTCTTTTAGAACTTCAATAACTTCAATGAATATATTTGTGAATATATTTGTCCGGCACTCATGTGCAATCCAACAATGTGTGAAGCACAAATTACTTTATAATAGTTTGAAATTCGATCTGTGGGATTGTACATTCACTGCTTATTTACTTCTTTCAGAACATCAAGAACTTCAATGAATATATTTTCTAGCACCCATGCAATCTAGCAATGTATCCAGCAATGTGTGAAGCACAAATTGTTATAATAGTTTGGTCCAACAATGTATCCAGCAAATCCAGCAATGTGTGCAATCCAACAATGTATCCAGCAATGTGTGAAACAAAAATTTTCATAATAGTTTGAAAGCAGGTCTATGGGATTGTCCATTCACTGCTTATTTTCTTCTTTCAGAACTTCAATAAATTCAATGAATATATTTGTGAATATATTTGTCCAACACTCATGTGCAATCTAGCAATGTGTGAAGCAGAAATTGTTATAATAGTTTGAAAACTGACACATCTCTATAACTTATAAATGACTATTTTTTGTAATATTGTGATACATTCAATGAATTCAAGCCACATTATGTGCAGGTATTCTATAAACTAGAAATTAGAGACAAGCACGGATCAGGTGCAACTCATATTCTCATTTCAAAGTGCAGGTATGCAACTCTGTCTAGAGCATTATTGACCACTATATTTTCATGGGCATTATTTTGTTTCTGAATTTGTGTTGTTGTAGTATTACAAGCTCAATGAATTTGGTCATAAGACATCATTTTGGTTGGCCACGTATAAAATTATATATCTTTCATAGTTATATATTATGTCAACGTATTGTATTTGGTCAGAAGACATCATTTTGGTTGGATATGTATAAAATTATATTTATGTAAATTTTCTTTCACAATATATATATTATGTAAATTTGTAAATTTTGAAAATGTCTTGATTTCCATAAATGTACTTCCAAATCTGCAGGGACTACCATTGCATGCAATCCTTTTTAGTATTACATTATAAAGAATATCATTAATGGATACGTAAGGAAAGATGAAAATGTTAAAGTGTTGTGCTTATAATGTTTCTTTTAATGTTCATCTTCATACACGCTATAAAGTAAACTCAAGAATCTAGATGGAGGAAATGAGGAGGGTTTTTTTAGGGTTTTTTTTGGCAATGGTCCAATGAAAATTGGTGAGGGTTGGGTTATGTCTAGGTGGAAGTTGGATGATAGTTCACAATTGGTTGATTATTCCAAATATTTTTTTATTGAAAGAAATGATTTCTATGAACCCTCTTGTGTGTATATCATAGCTTTGGGTCGTATTAATAAGGTCACGATAGCATTGTCAAGCCTTTCTATAATCTATAGGGAGTCTAGGGGCTTTGAGAATGACAGATAATGTAGATTTATAATTTTCTTAGGAGGTTTGTGTCAAGGAATATGAAAAGAAGGAATATTACAAGATATTGAATGTTCTATGGATTTAGACTCTGGTGGAGCCCTCGGAGTGCGGGGACAGTCCACAAAATCTTGGACCTTGTCTTTTTGTTCCCTCTCATTGTTTCTCTAAATCCTCAAGCAAGGTTTAGCTCTGATGGGTCAACCCTTTTAAGGTTCTTAGTTTGAAAATTGGATCTAGAAGAGGGGAAGCCATAGTCTTAATTTTTTAAAGGTTCTTACAGCATGAGGAAGCATTTTTTCATTGATGGTCGAGAAGGAATTACATGTTAGTCAATTTATGAAGTTGGAGGGTTGAGTGATTATAGGAAAATTCAAGGAAATGAAGGTGTCTGTGGAAAATCATAACACCCGGATACAAAAAGAGTGGGTATCTTTGTTGGGTTAAAGTGTAATCACTCACCTTCTATCCATAGGATGGATTTCCTTTAAACCTTGTCATCTTGTATTTGATGTTGAAGAGGAGGTAGTAAAAGATCACCCACTTGGATCAAGCTATTAAACCTATCATTAGCATTGGTCTGAAACTAGTTTGAAATCCATTAGAGAGTTTTTTGGGAAATTCATTATCTCATACGGCAACTACAAGACCCCTGAAACCAAATTGGTGGCTCAAATTTTGATTGATCTTCATTAGCATTAAGGTGTATCTGAATCAATGGAGCTAGTAGTGGAGGACAAGTCTTATACTTAGCTTTTGGGCTATGTTAATGTATCGATTAGGTGTGCTCAATGTCTCAATGTTGTGGACATTTTGTGTGACTGTGAGCTTAACTTTCAAAATAGGCTTATAGGGAATGAGGTGGTGGATTCTAAAGTAAGGGTTCCAAGTTTTCATCTTAGTATGGGGGAAAAGGATTAAAAAATGACTCAATCACTTATGAAGGAATGAGCAGAGGTGGATCATTAACTGAGTCAATTTCCAAATAATAATAATTCGAGGATAAATATTATGGTTGGAGACATTTTTATTCTTAAGGTTATTAGCCCTCGTGGAAGGGAATAAAACCAGTATCATTTGAACTTTTTAGGGATGAATTAGATATCGTGTCATCCTAATAATCTAATTTGGAGGAACTAAGGTCAAATTTTTATCCCCAAAATATTTTTTGGATAAGTCTATTCATGGTCAAAACCTAGTCCTGCTTCAATCTATGAAAAATCTATGAATAATGTGCATTCTTGATGTGATGGGTCTTTTCCTAGATTTTTTTTGGGGTTTGTATCAATAAACCAACTACCTAAGGTGATGGAAGGAGGATCCTTTACCACCATACTTTAAAAGGACTCCGATTCTTTCCCTTACAGACTAAAGGTACCCTTCGGGCTCTTTCCCCAGTATCTCCTACGAGGCTTCACCTTGTTAACAATTATCTTATCATGTTCATTCATAAGGGGGTTTTAAATTTTTTGAAAATAAAGTCAATATATTGTAGGTATTGGTTGAGGGAGTGGGGGTGACATATGGTACAAGGGAGTTTATAAGTATTTGGGAGTATAAAAAGGGATATCTAGTGGTCATTGAAATATTTTATTTATGGCCTAAAATATTTTTTGTTATCAATATTTTTTTTAAAATGACATGTCAACTCCATATTGAGCGAGAAGGAAATTACACTTCTTCTCTCATACTAAAATGTGGAAAGTAATTATAATGAATAGAGAAATTTTTACTTTTAAACTTTATAAATAGATAGATAAATACTTTGATATAAAAATATCAAGTGTGTGAGAATTGATTATTGGATTTTAAAGTAAGAGAATTTGAGTTAACCAAAATATGTAGATGCAATTGAAACAAAAAAATTATGTACAATAATAGTGTCCATTGTAATTAGTATAAAATAGCATAATAAAATATTTTTAAGTTATAATAAAATGAAGATAGTAATAAGTAGATTTTTTAATTATAAATTAAGTTTACATGTCAAATATAATAAAAGTTTTTGATATTAAAAAATACAAATTTTATAAATGAACTAAAATGAATTTTGAAAATTTGATTAAATATATCTTCATAAATATTTATATTAAAGTTGACAACATTACTTATGTATATATTTTCATGATTTAATTCTTTTCACTTTTCTAAAATATAAAACAAAGCTTATTAATACCCTTATAAATCTTCCAAAATTTTCTATTACTATAAAGATTTTAAAATATTCCTACAAAACTAATTACTTTAAAAACAAGATATGCTTAAGGGTAAATTTCCATAATATATGTTGGTGTTACAACAAAAGTTGTGACGGGACTTTTAATTCTAGCAGGTCACATATTATATATGTTGAGAGAGAGAGAGAGAGAGAGAGAGAGAGTGTATGGGGGCTCTAAGGTGGGTGGGATACTACCTCCATGGAATAAAAACGTTTCATGTGTAAATATTATAACACATAGAAGTTGAATCTATCAATAAATATCAATTAAAAAAAATATGTAAAAGAATGTGAAAGTGCTTCATAATAATTTACCAAAAAAAGAAAAAAGAAGCCATGGACATGCCAAATTATTAAAACCCAATGAAGAGAACAAATCAAATCCCATTTAATGTAACAACTCATTTCTAGAGAAAAGAATGGTTTTATCCATGCCATAAATGGAAACATTATGGTAGTGATATAAGGGATGGGGTTGGTTGGAGTTGTGGCCTATGATGTCCCTTTTGTGTGGTTATGAGGGGCCACTCTCCCACCTTCCTTGGAGGGAAGCTCTAAGAATTAGAACTATGGCCTTTGTTAAAAGGTCAGGAGTGATGGGTTACACCTTAGGAGGATACCTCCCATTCTTCATAGAAAGTGGTAGAAACATAAGAGAATGGGTTGTGAATAACAAGGAGAAACCCTAACTAAAATGAATTCACAAGGGGCCAAACCAACACAACAGAAAATGAAATCATGAAATCCATAAAAGATCTAACATAACATTGGGGTTTTGTATTTTTCCTTCTCCATTCAACTTGCAACATCAAATCAAACAAAATCAATAGGAATAAAATTCATTAGATGAGTTATGAAACCAAAAAGGAAAGAGAGATAAATAGAGAAGAAGAGCCTTCTCCATGGGTGTGACGTCAACCTCCTTTCTTCAATAAAACTACAATTATGAAACCCTAAATGAACATAGAGAAGAGTAGAAAAGAGGAACCAAAGGAAAAAACAAAAAATGAGAAATGATATTAGATTAATGTTTATTGGTCTTATTAAAAGAGAAATGGTTGTGTTGAAATCATAAAATAATCAATGAAGATATTTGGATGATACAAGTGTCATAAAAATCAATTTGCATGCCTTAGGTTTAAATTACCTTTAATTTGTTTTAATTGCTTTTATTCATAGTTTAAGGTGATAACATATGCTTTTCATTTAATTTTGTTTAATATGGGGGAAAACCGGGGGTTGTCAAGAACATCCACATTGGGGTGACCTGTTCTCCTAATGAGATCAAGGTCTATACTAGTCTCTTATGAGAATTTCGAGACATTTTCACTTGGTCCTATGAGGAAATGCCCAACAATGATGCAAGTATATTTGTGCACGAGATCCCTACTTACCTTAATGCGAAACCTATTCGCCAATGCCTTCGTCCCATGCACCCTAGAAATGCATCTGCCATATAGGGAGAAGTTGAAAAACTTCTCAAAGCCGGCTTCATTTATCTAATCCCATTGACAAATTGGGTCTCTAACATTGTCCCTATGGACAAAAAGCAAGTCAATATTCGAGTTAGTGTGAATTACCGCGATATCAATCGTCCTTGTCCCAAGGATAACTATCTCATTCCCTTTATTCATAAAATCATTGACGAGTGCATTGGGAGTGAGATTTTCTCCATTATGGACGATTTCTCTGGTTACAACCAGATTAATATATTATCGGTCGATCAACATAAAACCACCTTCATCTGTTTGTGGGGAAATTTCATGTATAAGAAGCTCCCTTTTGGCTTGAAAAATGCCGGTTCCACGTTCCAATGAGAAATGTCATATGCTTTTCACGATATTAATCACATTGTTCAACCTTACCTGGATGACCTCCTGGCTCATTCCACTAAGCGTCAGGACCACCCGGAACACCTCCATCAAATTTTTCTTTGTTGTAGATGCTATAACATTCGGCTTAACCCGCACAAATGTGTCTTCTACATCAAATCTAACAGACTCCTTAGTTTTATTGTTTCTAAATACTGAATTCGTCTCGATCCTCTTAAGGTCAAAGCTATCATTAATCTCCCTTCTCCTTCCTCTTTACACCAGTTGCAGAGTTTGCAAGGGAAAGCTAATTTCCTGATTCATTTCATACTGAACTATGTTGAGGTAGCCAAATGTTTTACATGCTTTCTTAAGAAAGGCATCCCATTCCTCTGGGATGAGATTTCCCAAAACTCTTTCGATGCACTAAAGACCATTCTAGTTAATGCTCCTATTTTGCGTCCCCCATATTATCATCATGATTATTCACTCTATCTAGATACCGCTTTTAGCACTATCGCCATGGTTCTGGTACAGGACGATGACAATGGTAATGAGCATGTCATATATTATCTTAGCTGCAATATTATCAACACTGAAATGCGCTAGGCTCATGTCAAAAAATTAGCGTTGGAAGTTGTTTAAGACGTCCAACGTTTTCACCATTATATTTTACTCCACACTAAGACCGTGATTTCTGATTGCAATCGCATTAGTCATCCTCCAAGAGTTCAACTTGGAGTTCACTAATGCCAAATCAAAGAAATCCTTGGTTTTTCTGAGTTGATTTTCTCTTTACCCTCTGCCTCTGCTCCTTTCGGTTATGAGGAATGAATTCCAGACGATACTCTTTTTTTTATTAGCACCCTCGATCCATGGTACGGTGATATCATCGTTTATCTCCAGACTTCTACTTTCTGGTCCGAGTTGATGAAATATTCTTGTCGATGTATCCTTCATCATTTGCAACCCTATCGCATAGTCAGAGATAATTTATACCGCATCAGAGCTTATTTCATTCTCGATTGATGTTTAACCCTCGAGGAAGCTGAAAAATTCCTTAATGACTTCCATTCTGGTGCATGTGGCGATCACATGTAGGTATACTTGTTAGTATGAATCCTTTGCCGAAGTGTACGAAAAAGGACCACTTTAGCTACGCATAACTAATAGCCCTAACAACAAAAGTGGCTGCCAATATCTTCAAATCTGCGGTTAGTTGAACAAGAAAAGAGCTGCAAAAAACCAGATCTATGCATGGAAAGACATTAAGCAGTAAAAACAAGGGTTTGCTCCATATACCAATAGACAAGACAAGAACAATTTTGAAAGAATTTTTGTATTAATTGGGCACCTGGGAGGAAAACAAGAAGGCGTATCCAATTCTCCTCAGTGGGATGGGTTCTTGGAAGTCCTCGGCACTTCAGATCTAAGATTTCTCTCTCTTGTTGGTGTAGAAAACCCAATGCAAAGAATAGAGCTCAATGGGAGCTCACACAGCAAATGATGGAAAAATGTGACCAAGTGTATAGATCCAGAGTGATCTAATAGGCAAAAAAAGGTGAAGAATG
Source organism: Pinus albicaulis (assembly GCA_034641835.2). Taxonomy (NCBI): domain Eukaryota; kingdom Viridiplantae; phylum Streptophyta; class Pinopsida; order Pinales; family Pinaceae; genus Pinus; species Pinus albicaulis. The sequence continues at coordinate 506,308,663 of CM076570.1, read as the reverse complement.
GTAGGAAAAACTCTCCTATTTATAACAAAATATTGGGTCATTCTAGATCTTGGTGCATGATTAAAATAATGTTAACCAAATCTAGATCCACCTTTTATGGAATATTTTATTATATTTGTTGGAGGAAAAAGTATTTGACTTGGGTCAAATCCCTTTATTTGTCAAAAATAAATAAATAAATGATTTATTTATCTTTTTAAGGAAGTGGTTGAAAGATAATCAAATAAATAATGATTTATTTAATTATTTGTAGGTGATTTGGTCATATTTAACAAGGAATATTATCTAAATAAGATTTAAATAATTATTCCTAGAAAATAATAAGATAAATAAAGGTTTATCTAATTAATTTCTTTGTTTTTTGGGTTAAACATGACTGGGAATAATAATTAAATTATGGTTTAATTAATTATTCCATGAGGAAAATCAAACAAATATAGGTTTGTTTAATATTTCCTTTTGGGGTTTCCTGTTTAGACCATAAACAACCTAATAAATGTGGTTTTTTAAGTTATTTAACATAGTGAAGGCAATTTTACTTAGGGTAAAATTGGTCTTACATGGTGTACTTAGGTCCATCTAATGATAATAGGTTAGATGACCAAAAAATGGTGTAACAGATTGCCCCCCAGCGTGCGAGTGTCAGGAGCAAATCGTATGACCGAAGTACGTTGTAAGAACTCAATCACTAGACAACAAAAGGGAAGTTAGAGAGAGAAATGCAAGGTAGATAGTGTGCTGAAGAACTAGACCCTGAGGAGACGAGACTCGTAGGTGCAACAAGTCTCTTTTTATGAGAGGGTACCTGTGTTGAAGGCGGCGGGGGAGGCATACCTATGCCCGCCGAGACAAAGTACAAAAGAATAGTGTGTCCAGTAAACAAGGGACCGAACCATAAAGTACAGCCGGCATAATCATGAGCCAGATAAAAATACAATGAGGAATCCCACATACATGCTATGCCTGGGATAACAGCCAGGACTGATACAATAATATCTGAGTACATGAGATACAAATACAACCCAAATGCCCCCTGTAAATGGGGAAGGGCTCACAAAATCTGACTGATACTGCAAATCAAAGAGGCGCCGCAAGTGGCTAAGGCCAACATCATCAAATATCTGGAGCTGCATCGAAGGCTGCAAGGAGGAGGTCATCCGGGCATGTGGGGGGCTACCTGCAGGGCCACCCCCTCATGAGGGTTGAGACATCTCACACACACCCGGGAATCATCAAGAGCTGCTGCTGTATCATTGAACCATCAAGTATACGGATCTTGGTCATGCTGAAAGGAGCTGGAGTGGAGAAACAATAAAGTCAAAGGTAAATGAGAGATCCCTTTGCCTGATCTGAGGTACCGAACAAGAGTAGAAGTTGGAACCAAGGTACACTGCCCTCTAGACCTGGCTTCTGGAATAAATGAGCTGATGTCGACAGAAGGAGGTCCGCCATAGGTGAGGCAATGAGATATCCTCAACTAAGGCACGCGAGAAAATAGTAGAGCGACGGACAGACGGACACTAATGATGATAGTGAAATGGAAAGGACTGAGTAGCAAATGGACGACTTCCCTTCTTAGAGCATAAAGGGCATGAATGACATGGCAGCGATTGCCACAATATCATAAGGGATAGGGGACAGTGGGACTGACGGTCATAATGTGCGACACAAGAGAGAGACCAAGCAATGAAGGATGGATGGCTATAGCGGGGTACAAAGGGACTCGGGATAGACTCCATGAATGCGATGATGACTCAAATTGGATGCTCTAAACAAGGGCGACTCGATGGTGCTGCCACACAGTAAAGGCCCAATGGGGGACCATGAAAACATGAGTACAAGATGGTAACTCATGACGAAAATTGACACGAACAAAGACAAGTAAGGAGGCAAAATGGTGCCCCAAGTACAAGTGTCGTAAGTGAGGAAATTCGATTTTAAGGAGGGGTGAAGTGACCCTTCTTGGACAAAATGTGTCCTGGTTAAGTATCAAATCACAAAAAACTAACAAATACCCATTTGAGGGCTCGGTGAGAGCTTTCCAACGGTGCAGACGGTTTGTCGAACGGTGCTATGGTATGGTCGCAGCAGTCGAAAGAAGAAACAGGGGTTCTCTTTTAATAAGGCAGTTTTCCCTCCAAATTCACTCATTTGCTATTGTTGCTGTGGTGAATGTAGAGAGGAGAGAAGGCCCTAAATCTTGCGGCGAGTGTAGCGGACAAACCGACCGTTGGAATCGAGATCCGTCAGTTGCAGGTAAGAGGCTTAACCTTACTCTTTCATTTTGATGGATTGAAAGTTCAGTTTAGGGCCCAAAATCTCAGAAACAGACCCTCCTTCATCTCTACGGCTGGGTCGCACTTTTTGGGCCAAAAAGTGCGACCTGGGACACAGGTTTCACGGAAAAAACTGCGACCTGGTCCAGAAGTGGGCACAAAACTGCGACCTGGGAGATGAGGGGGTTTTGGTGCTGTTTTATGGATGAGAGTTGGGTTTTTGTGGTTGGGTATGGTATTCCCGATTTGAATGCTGACAAAGATGATGTTTTTGTGCAAGTATGGCAGATTTACGGGTTAACTGGAGAGAGAGAGACCTGGGTACATTACGGGCAGAGATCCAGGCGGATCAAGGTGTCCGTCGTGTGTTGGCCAGGTTTGGGGTTCTAAAGTTTTTGGAGAACCCTTTGATGAGAGTAGGAGAGCCTTTGTTGGCCCGGATTATCAGTTACTGGGATCCAGAGCATGAGGTCTTTGTAGAGCAGGGGCACAGGATCGAACTGACAGTCCAGGATGTGTATTTCCTGACGGGTCTCCCGCCACTGGGGATGGCGGGGAACACGCAGCCAGTATTATCGCGGGGGCGGCATATCATGGAGTTTGTGGAGCGAAATTTTCGACCAGGTCTCCAAGTCAAGGGGACTCTGATACCGATCGAGGATCTAGAGAGACTAGAAACCCATGCAATGGCCGCAGCTGTGCTGCGTATCCTGGGCAACGAGGCGCTCCATCACATCACTGGGGGGCATATGATGATTGTGGAGAGTGTGTTGAGTGGGACCTACTATGGGTGGGCCCAAATGATGCTGGTGTCACTAAAACGATAGTTGTCGCTCTGCAAGCGGCAAGTGAACCACGATTTCTCGTATGGGACTTTATTGTGCGCCTTCTTTTTTGAGAAGATCCCGACCTTGCGGCCTCGTATACAACTTCCAGATGGGGGCTCGAGAGAGCCCAAGATGCGCTGGTGGGGGCGGCTACTATGCAGAGGAGGAGGAGGGGTGGTCGGGCGAGTGTTTCGACCTGAGTTTTTTTCCCATTGGGATCAGATGCCGTTATACATAGACGACTATCCCTATAGTGGGATGAGTTATTATGGAGATCCGGACCTACCACTTCTGCCTGGTCGAGTATGGGGGCCCGATGGTAAGTGATAAGTAACTATTCTTGTATGGGCATGTTAAAGTTATTGAATAGTAGATATGGTACTGATTCATGTACTTTTGGTATGCAGATATAGCTCCGGTAAAACCGGCCGGATATATGGGACGCCCGGCAGCCTCTGGAGCTGCAGGGTCGAGTGGGTCGAGAGCAGCGCGCAATGAGGATGCGGCCGCCCTTATGGAGGACATCCGCCGTAGATGTGAGAGGTTGCTGACCGGAGTTTCAGAGCGCGGGTGGCAAGACTTAGACGACCAGTACGTGGAGGCATGCATTGGTCTTCCCTCGGAATGGCGAGGTGTCATGCGGCACATGGCGATGGCCGGTCAAGGCATACGTGATCTACGGGCTACAGGGGCAGAGCCATTGGCTCGGGATCCGCCAGATAGTGAGTAGGTGTGGGGCATGTGGTGCCCCCTAGTGTGTATGTAGGGGCAGGTGGTGCCCCCAGTTTTGAGTTTTTTTGTAACATGCTATGGGCATGTCATATGTATCAGAGTAGATGGACTCTAAACACATGTTTTGCGACAAATATTATGGATATGCATCTTTTTTAATGATTATGAATGTTATTTTCTTGTATAAAATGCGTGTGATAAATGCCAATCTAGAACATGGTTTGCAATACTATCTACATAGTGATTCTGTTCTCGAGGTACATGGTTGAAAGTTATGGTTTCAAATGCACATATCAAGAGTTTCACTTGTAAATAGCGTCTAAACAGCACAGGGTTATGCACACGATAAACACCATTTAGTTGCATGACAAGAAGTAGGGAATCCAAACGAACGTGCAGATGGAGGATGTGATGGAAGAGGGCATCGGCTAAGAGACCACGCACTGCATCATATTCGGCCTGATTGTTGGTGGCAGAACCAATGCAGACCCCGTTGGAGAGAACAAGGGCATGCAAGGGGGTGAAGATGGCCCAACCTGCCGAGGCTAGATTCCGGGAATAACGACTTGCACCATCGGCGTAACCGATAAAGGGTCTGGACGGGGGGTCCTGCGGAATGGTGTTACAAGACAACAAATGAAGGGAGGAGAGACAATGACGGCAGTGTGAGTGTATAGAAGACATCGAGCAGCAACTGCGGGAAGGAGTGCAAGGAGAAGGATGACTATGACTCATATACAAACTAGAGGGTGGTATATGAGGGTTATCGGAAGTATGGCGAGGAGTCGGGCTGCGGAGGTCAATAGAGATACGGGTGGAGTGATCTCGTGTATGGGTAGAAAAGAAGGGGTCAGGTGAAACAACAGGGGAGGATGCAGGGGGACTGGGCTCCAAGTGTCTTGCAGAGGAGGATAGGTAAAGAATGGTCATAGTGGACTCCGCCATCTGAACATCAGGGGGGAGAATGTCAATGGGAGCGAGGGGATCCTCAGGCTAGCCCGAAGCATAGTACGCGAGTATGGGAGAGGCGGATTGATTTTTTTCAACCTCATACTCTCGGACTACCTCTAAAGAGGCGCGGTAATGCGTCAGGTGAGGACAATGGTGGGAGTAATGGCCATGAACACTGCACAAAGCACAAGGTTTGTTGGTGCGGAGAGTCTTGGGGTTCTTGGTTACGGATGAAGAAGGAATGGAGGCTTCCAGGACCGTAGATTCGGGGAACGCGACTTTAACCATGGGCTGAATATGGGGCAACTCGGGACAAGCATGGGTGGCATGACCGGTGACATCACACAAGGCACAAGGCTTTGCAGGCGGAGGAGGGGCCAGGTCAGTCATGGTGGTCTTGTCTTTGGGTGCCCCCTTGCGAGCTTTGCCTTTCTTCCCGGGAGCCGGCACGACAGGAGAAGGGTCCTGTGGAGGTGCCGGGGGCACAGTGGCAACGGAGGAAGCGAGGGGGACCGGTTGAACCGGTGTCAAAGCCATGTAGGGTTTGGGGTGACCAGGAGGGGTAGTGGCGGGAGGATCAAGGTACCAGACCGGTATGCCCAAGGTCAGGTTAGGAAGAGAAAGGGTTGCCATGATGGGGACAAAATATACTCCGGGAGGGGGAGCCAGGAAAGGTATCTGCCCAGCAGGGTAATGACCAGGAGGGACAGCTCTGAGATGGTTAAGGCCTGGGGGAACCGATCCAGGAGGATAAAGGGGTTCAGGGATACCAGCTGTAGGGGGAGGGCCAGAAGGAGGAGGTCCGGCTGGCTGAGATGAATGGATAGGAGCGGGTTGCGGAGGGCAAGGGGGAGGTTGCTGACTAGCCGAAGCAGGCCGCTTAAGGGTAGCCTGAGATGATTGCATCATGCAAACATTCGATAAGCTGCGATCAGTGATAGGAGGAGGGGGGATATTAGGAAAAGTTCCAAGCAGGGAGGAATCTTTCTAAACACCGGGGGAGACACTGGTCAAGGAATCGATGGTTTGCTTGTTGGCTACAGAAGATATGGTCGTCTCAGGTGAGGTCTGAGATTTTGGCTCATGATATGTCAACTGGTCAATGGTGACTATCTTTCCATTATGGGGGAAAGACATCTTGCGGGGGGCGGAGAAAACCGCGGGGGGACAACGAGACATAGCATAGGTGTAGCTTCGCCCCAATAGAATGTTGTAGTCTGTGGGCGTATATGACTCGCGTCAACGCAAGCGGTCTTCTGCGCGGAGGGTGATAGGACAGCTTCGAGACTGTCGGAGAGGAGCTGGGAGGCATGGTGGGTCCCATGCTCAAGGGGGGGGCACAAGGGGGCCAGCTCAGGGGATCGAGTTGCTTCCAAACAGCGGACATCACGCGGTGGATGCCCCCTCATCAATTATACAGGAAACGTTAGCGTTCAGTTTTGGTAAGAGTTTGGAAGGCGACGGAAGGAGGAAGAGGAGGATGGTCCGATTGAGTGGCGTCGAAAACAATCATTTGGTCATCAGTAGGATCTACAGCGCCCACAGCAGATAGTAGAGCCTTCTTTTGGGAAGGGCATGACTAGAGGAGTTCCAGTGTGCAAATGGCAGTAGGAGATTGCACCAAATCATCTACTATGCTATACGAATGAGCAGCTCAACCGGAAGCAGCGTTTCGACGTAAGGGTCCCTTAGGAATATTTGTATGAACCTCAACGTTGGGTTGAGGGATATGTAAGGGGCCACTGGATATCGAAAGAGGCTCTGTAGAACCCGAAGAAGGAGGCTCGGGGGCAGACTGAGCAGGAGGCTTGGGGTACTGGCGAGACCGAGTTTGAAGGTGAAGGTCGATGGTTGGGGATGGTTCAGAGGTCATCATGAGGATCTGGTAATCGAAGGAACCAGAAATGGAGGGTGGAGTGGAGACCCGCCCGTCAGGTGGTTGGGTAGCGACAAATCCTTGCTGAGGGAAAGGATCAGTAAACACAGCTGGTTGAGTAGTGGCCACATTAGGGGGAGCGTGAGGGGAGGCATGTTGTTCACGCAATGTGGCTTGAGACTCCAACATCTGCCGCATCTATGGTAAAAGGGGACAATCATGGGTGTAATGACCGTAAACACCGCAACACGAACAAGGCTTGTTGGTACGAAGAGGCCTGTCCGGCTTGGGCTGAGTGCCCTGTTGCTGGTTAGCAGTGTTAGGGTCAAAACCTTAAGGATTGGGTCCATGAGTACCAGGGGCAGATTGATTTGGATTTCCTCTCTGCCTTCTTTGAGAAGAAGGGGGATTAGTTGCACCCTACTATGCAAATACTTGCCCTGAAGGGGGCTGTAGGTGCTGCTGCTGGGGTTGAGGAGGCAAGGGAGGTGGAAGCGCATATGCTGGAGGAGCTGGCACACCAGGCTATGGATAAGGGTAATGGTTAGGTTGGGCAACATTGAGGTAAGCAGGAGGTTCGGAAAAAGGAGGAAGCATGTCGTATCCTGGGTACATGCTACCGGGAGGGGGAAGAGTGCTAGAGATGATGGCCCCTCCGTGAGGGAGACCGTAGCCCATAGGAGGGTGAGTAGACGGATAGGAAAGGGCTCCAACGATACCGTCGGTGGAATGAGATGCCCCCGGGGCGTTAGCGCCACAGGGCTTGGGGAGGTTAGGAAGGACGGTATAAAGATAACCAGACTGGGCGTAGATTAGGTCATATTTCAAGGCTATTTGGAGGGTGGCTTCCTCGGTTTGAGGGAAATGGGAGGCGACATCTTTGCCGATGGGAGCTAGGAGAGAGTGAAGGAACCAGTCCATATAGATCCGATCTTCGAAGGGGGGAGCTCGACATAAGCTACGTCTATGTCGCCATTCCTGAACATGGGTGGAAAGGCGGGTCGAAGATGTTTGCTTAAAGGAAGTCAAGAGCTCCGTACCGGTATCGTATCGGAGAGGGAGCTGGAAGTAAGATAAAAAGGCTTGGGCAATGGTCGCAAAGGTGGTATGGGAAGAGGTGGCCTGGTCGAAATACCATTTAGAAGCTTCGCCGGTAAGCATGCGTTGGAACAAACGAAGATGGATGGAGTCATCGGTAATGGAATTGGAGGAACAACACATGTGGAAAGATCAGACATGATTGCTTGGATCTTCTCCAGCAAGGCCTTCGAACTTAGGGATGTCAGAGGGGAGCTTGGTTGGCATAGTAGGCCAACCAACATCGTGGCGGATAGGGTCATTGATCAATTGATTGAAATCGGGGAGGCTGAGGCCTGCAATGTACGGAAGCAAGGGTATGGCCGAGGTAGTTCCTATGGCGGTTCCGCTAGTAGTGGTTCCGGCATTAGGGCCTGGAGCACCGCTAACGTTAGGCCCTGGACCAGACATAGTGAAGGTGACAGGGGGAGAACCAAGAGGAGAAGGATAACCCAATGAATCATAAGAGGAGTCAGAGTGCGGACTCGGAGGAGGACTGGCTCGACGACGGCGGGACGGAGCAGGTCAATCGACCGGAAACTGAGGGTGAAGGCTAAGAAGTCTCCGGGAAAGAAAAAGGGAGGAAATCAGCAAAGAGCGGAAAGGACAGGGAGGAGGTCCTAAAGAGAGGTCCAAACAAAACTACAAGAGGTGATTTGAAAGGAAGAAAGGTTGATTTTAAGGGATCTGAGGAGGAGGTTTCAGATCTGAAAAAGGGAAGGTTGAAACTCTGAAAAACAGATGGCTGAAACAGCTAAAACTCTTCCAAAAAAAGTGGAGGGTACTGAAGCCCTAGGGGCTGGGTTCCCTTAGATAGTGAAAACGGTCAGACTAGGTCAAGGCGGGGTGGAGACGGTGCAGAAAACAGCGAAGCTTGACAAAGCCGAAAAATTGCAGAAAAACCACTGAAAAAATGGCAGGTCGCAGGTTCTGACCTGTTTTCAGTGCAGGTCGCAGAAACTGGGCAGAAAAGTGCGACCTGGAGCTCCAGGTCGCAGTTTTTGGGCTAAAAAGTGCGACCTCCCGTTCCGGTTGTCTCGGCGGCAGATTTTCGGAAAATTTGCCGTCTCAGTTGCGGCTAGTGTCGCTTACCTGCGCAATAGGGCCAGAAACACACGGAAGTTAAATTTTTTTAATGTTTTAGGGTTTTATGTGAGAAAAACAACATAAAAATAGGAAAAATAAACAGCTGAATAGAAACCCTAGGGTCTGAAGTAGCTGGATATGTAGGAATATGAAAAACGACAACGGTCGTAATTTAAAACCCGTGTGGAGTCGCCATTTGTTAGTATGAATCCTTTGTCGAAGTGTACGAAAAAGGACAACTTTAACTACGCATAACTAATAGCCCTAACAACAAAAGTGGCTGCCAATATCTTCAGATCTGCGGTTAATTGAACAAGAAAAGAGCTGCAAAAACCAGATCTATGCATGAAAAGACATTAAGCAGTAAAAACAAGGGTTTGCTCCATATACCAATAGACAAGACAAGAACAATTTTTGAAAGAATTTTTGTATTAATTGGGCACCTGGGAGGAAAACAAGAAGGCGTATCCAATTCTCCTCAGTGGGATGGGTTCTTGGAAGTCCTCAGCACTTTAGATCTAAGGTTTTTCTCTCTTGTTGGTGTAGAAAACCCAATGCAAAGAATAGAGCTCAATGGGAGCTCACACAGAAAATGATGGAAAAATGTGACCAAGTGTATAGATCCGGAGTGATCTAATAGGCAACAAAAGGTGAAGAATGGTAGGAAAAACCCTCATATTTATAACAAAATATTGGGTCATTCTAGATCTTGGTGCATGATTAAAATAATGTTAACCAAATCTAGATCCACCTTTTATGGAATATTTTATTATATTTGTTGGAGGTAAAAAGTATTTGACTTGGGTCAAATCCCTTTATTTGTCAAAAATAAATAAATAAATGATTTATTTATCTTTTTAAGGAAGCGGTTAGAAGATAATCAAATAAATAATGATTTATTTAATTATTTGTGGGTGATTTGGTCATATTTAACAAGGAATATTATCTAAATAAGATTAAATAATTATTCCTAGAAAACAATAAGATAAATAAAGGTTTATCTAATTAATTTCTTTGTTTTTGGGTTAAACATGACTAGGAATAATAATTAAATTATGGTTTAATTAATTATTCCATGAGGAAAATTAAACAAAATGGGTTTGTTTAATATTTCCTTTTGGGGTTTTCTGTTTTGACCATAAACAACCTAATAAATGTGGTTTATTAAGTTATTTTACATAGTGAAAGCAATTTTACTTAGGGTAAAATTGGTCTTACATGGTGTACTTGGGTCCATCTAATGATAATAGGTTAGATGACCAAAAAATGGTGTAACAGATAGAACCGAAAAAAAACATGTGACTGTATCATTGAATGTGCCCTTGTCCGAACATGCGATCTACACTAGGTATGCCAAGAGCATTGCTGTGATTTCACTGATATGAGGTTACCGAAAAACACCTCTGAAATTGGCCCGAGATTTCCTAAGGATGATCCAAATTGTAGGCTATGATATTCAGATTCTGATTGCCTCTCAAAATCTCAGAGAATTAGATCTCTGAACTTATCCCTTCTGCGATGAACATTGACTGGCTTATATGCTTTGAAATCTTATCCTTGTGTGTCCCTTAGATGCCCTTCCTTAATTGTCACCTTAGCTCTGAAACCATGTTGAGAAATTGTAGGGCTTGTAGGTTAATACAATTCTCTTCTTGATAATTACTTGTGAATGTACTTATGTCTTGTCTTCTTTGGTTAAGTTAATCTTTCATCAAGTCAATTATCAAAACGTGAGATACAAAGGTTAGGCTCCTAGAGCCGGGACAAAAACTCGCAAAGAATTCTTCTTATTGATCTTTCAATAACAAATACTAAGGCCCATACTTAGACCCTTCACTTAGAAATGCTTCAAGGACCTTGGTTAAGCTTTTCTGACCTTGAATATTCTCTTTATTAAATAGCTTAGATCTGCTTTAGCACTGGAGATATTACATTTCATATGCTTATATAATTGCTTGAACAGTAGGAAGGTAAATCAAAGATTTACCTTCCTTACTATGGCTGTCTCTTCTCCTTATGTTTTGTACTGTGACCTTCATTTGTTCGTACTTCAACACTGCATTTTCCACTAATATACATCTGCATTATTTCTAATATATGTCTGTTGTAGTTTCATATGTCACGGTAGTTCTTAGCCCAACCGAATTTGCAAATCTTTCACACTGAGATCTCGGTTATATTCAGACTTCAATCTCAGAGTATATCTGCAATCCTTGCCAGAATGTTACCGCATAATCCTGTACCTCTGCTTATTCTTTATCTGCGTTATTGTTTCCGGTCTTCATTCCTCATTGTCTGCAATACTCTTTAGGTTTGTTCCTTGTTATCCACCGCAGACTTCACTATGATGTCATCCTTAAATATCCGCACTTACTCAGAGACCAGTCCACAATTTCTTCATGTTAAATTGGCCATAGAATAGTCATATATATATATATATATATGACTTGTCTAGTTATTAGGCTGACCAAACAACTATTATTTTGGTTGACCAATCAGCTTATGTTCTTCGTCATTGTTTCATATATATTTCAACATTGTTTTTCACTGTATAAGGAGCTTGACTTCTAACACATTTTGAAGGCTTTGTGGAGGGCTCCTTGTAGCATATATATCTTTGTCTTCTTCTTTTAGTATTTACATAGACAGCATGAAGACCAACCTAGTTACATTTTACAACAACTTTCTCACTATGCATAGGAGTGTATTGCCTAAATAATTTCAAGGAAGTGGAACCCGAGACACAAGAACTAGAACACCTTAAATTTTAAGAGTTGGGTTATCATAAATATGACTTTAGAGGTGTTTCCACTTAACACTATACAAGAATAAAGTATGGTTGGATGTATGCTCCAGTTATTTGGAGAAGATGTGAAAATGAAAAATTTCTTCAATGTTTACAAAGCTTGAAGTAGCTAAGGGAGTAGGTTCCTCCAAAACTACAAACAACCCTAAGCATTCAGAAGAGGAATCACAAGGGAGCATGAATTTAGAAGAGAAATGAGCTAAGCTTGAAAGAAAACAAGAATAGGAGGAAAAGAGAGAAAGAGTAAAGAAATCAAGTTCATAAAAGGAGGCTAAAAATCAAGTCGAGGAAGAAGCCAAAAGAAAGAAATAAGTGGAGGCACTAAGAAAACAACAGGAAGAGTAAATGAAGAAAAAGGAAGAACAAGAAAAACAAAAGCAGGAAGCACTAATAAATAAGAAGGAAGTGACCAAGAAGAGGAAATAAGAAGTAATCAAAAATAAAAAGGAAGAAGAGGAGAGAATGAAACAATAAGAAGAAATGAAAAGAAAACAAGTTGAAGAAGAAAAAAGAAAGAAGAAAGAAGAGGCATTGGCTAAACAGCTAGAAGAGGAATTAATTGCCAAGGAGCTAGTTGATAAAGTAAATGAAGAGGCCAGATTGAAAAATTCAGAATCGGAAACAATATTTCCCACCATAAATTTCCAACCTCCCACACCCGTCACTAGAGGGAACTTTTTGACTAGTGAAACGGGGGTCACATTTGAAGAGGAAGATATGATACTAGATCCTTCAAGCTTTAGATTTGGTCAGATCAAGTTCAAAATTACCCACGAAGCTGAAAATATTTGCCCATAAACCCAGATAAGCTTATATCAGTCATATTAGAGAGGGAAATTTTGATGGACACTAGAAAAAATCTGATGCATGGTGAATTACTCTCAATCTCAATACTGTTGTCTTCTTCTCTGTGCACAAAAAAAATTAACTTCTCTGGACAGTAAGCCTCTCTGCATATCTATACCACCTGTCTCCTCTGCTTTCACAACAACAAACTTACTCCTTACCTTCAATCCATTTTTTCTAACTTACTGGAGCTTGGATTGATCAACCTGTTTGTTGCTGAGGTGAGGTTTAGCTTGCAGGTGAAAACGCAACGATAGAAACTACCATTGGTGAAAACATAGCATGTAAAGGTAGCGTAGCATTCACAAATGTATGCGTAGCGCCTTAGGTGTATACATAATGTTTCTAGGGTATGCACAGTGCCTCAACTCTGATGTTAATCACAGTTATCTTGGGTTGTATGTGATGCAATCATATCTCCTCTTTAGATTATTATACTCAATAGATTTGCTCTTCTCACATTCAAGATCCGTCAGCTGCGCTCTAACCTGATCAAAATACCCTGTTGTGATGGGCATGCCAAAATTACCATTGTATCAAGTGATGGATTCTCCCTCTCCAATGCTAAGAGACATGTCTTATTGCACATTGAACAACATATCTATTTTAATGTTTATTCACAAAGAAAAACCACACCTTAGTAGATACTACAGTCACAGTTGATTTCATAACATCGACACCTGAAATCTAATTAAATAATTCAACCATGATTTGGACTATCCCGATGAATATCTATCATTGACTTAACTCATCTAACGATGAATAAGAATCCAGAACCGATTTTTTTTCTTCAAGATGCAAGATTTAGAACCCTCGTTGAATTCTCTAGCTGAATTCACTTGTCTCTGGTTGCAAATAGAGATTCATCATGTCTGTTGTGCATACAGACTCAATATGCTTCGAACATCTTCTCGAATTCCATATTAAATTCAATCATATATTCCTACAAACAAATAATCATATATATATAGAGAGAGAATTTCCCTATTCTTTCATCAATCCCAGATATACACAACAACTGGAATTCATGAAATTAATCATACACAGAGACCATTGTGAGCATAATAGCGCTTCAATTACTAAGAGATCTCGTAATGGTTGGTCGAATTTCATGACCTCTGAAAATAGTATTTCAACATCTTCTGCGTTGATAACTATAGGTCGGCATCACAAGCCTCTTCAACGCATATTTCTTCAATTAAAATATCATTCCATAATGTTAACCAATTCATTCTCAACGACAATAATAAGCATCATGCCTTTAAACACATCAATCTTTACATTTCGAATAATCAGAGTTGTCTACTCAAATCTACAGATTCGACTTATTACAATGGATTTTTTTTTTTAAACGACAAAATCACTTCTAAACATTGATCCAAGAACACATAACATTAAAGGATCTAATCACATATCTAAGACTTCACTAATTCCAAATTATTATATATAGGAATTCAATCAATCAACAATCATCCAAAGACGAATTAACGTAATGAAAACTTTATTTCATTTATCAAACTGTATACATACAACATTTGGCCCAATTTTCTACATTTGAAATGGCCTCTCACACATTTCATCACACCCACATCTACATCTACCTCTGCCATTCTTTCCTATATGCAGGCTTACATTTATAGAAATAATTACATAGTTATGGATCGTACTAGATTCATGATCTTCTCCATATATCTCGCAACTAGTTCCTAAAATATCTTAATGATCCCTTGAGGATCTCAACAACAATCCTAAAAATCCTCTAAATCCACTTTTAACTCAACTAAATCTTATTCTAGGATCTCTTAATCCCTAACTTTTTATGAGATCTTTACCAACCTAATATCTCTCGTATTCTCAATTTTTTTGAGAATATTTACATTAAAAACCTCACATACATAATTCTCACTCAAATCATATAAAAATATACAAAATTACTATAAAAAAATTAAATTCCTTAATAAACATTAGACCCCCTAAGTCAACCAAAAATATAATGATTTTTCGAGCAGGATGCTCCTGCATCAGACTCCCAAAGTTAAAATAAATCATGATCTCCAGATCATGTGTCTCCAATCGTTGTCCTCTTGGATCCCAGACTTTGTAATGTAGTGATCTTTTTTCTTCCTTTAGTTGTTGTTCATGTACCCTACTGTATTTTCTTGCTACTCCTGGTTTCCATACCTTATGTTATAGTGTTTCGCTGTCCTTACTTTCATCATTCTTCACTCTCCATTCAACTTTACAGTGGATTACTTGCTTTGTCCTGTTATAGCTTTTCTTAGGAACTTGTATCAATTTCCATAATTCATTTATGGCCTCTTGCAACTCAGTTTTCTGCTATAAACAAACCTTATTTTCATTGTTCTACCACTACACTTTGCTGCACTCTGTCCATTTATCTTCAAACTGTTAATTACCTTCTTCAAATTTTTTTGCTTCAAATTTTGCTATTATTCTTGAGATTTCTCCAGATACTGCTGTAGATATTTCTGCCACCCAAACTTCTTGGATATCCTTGAAGATATCTCCCTCTGCAATATCCAATTGCTGCTCCTTGTCTGAAAATTTACTTTTAAAAAGTAAACTGCTCTCCAATTCCTTGACCACGGTAACATTTTTACTCACACTTCTATGTATATTTGTTAACATAACATAGTTTAGCAAACTAATATTTGCTTTTGTCTCAACCAAAACTTGATACATTCTTCTATCAATGTCTGCAATCCCTTTCTCATGCTCAGATGCTTCTAGTAAACAATTCAACAATTCACTTTCTACCCGATTCCTTTCAAACACCTCATCACTATGCCGCTTATCAATTCCAACATAACTCTCCTCCTTTTGCTTGAAAACATCCCATAGATGTCCTTTATATCCTTAACTAATCCTAGTAGTAAGTTTAGTCTCCTTCAGTTCTAAGATTGACTCTTCCTTAGCAAGAGACATATCTGTCCGATCTTCCTTTACATTTCTATTCTTTTCTTTTTCACTGTTATGTGACACTTCCACCTGTCCTTCTGGGCTGACTGAATCTTCCTCATTCGCATCTCTACCTACACATTCTTCAAGAAACCTCATTTCTTCATCAAAATTACTAAAACTTAAATCATTTACTTAAGGTTGCAATCTATGGCTTGACTCACACTCCCTTAACAGATTTTCTAACAATAAAATCTCTATGTTAGCTTCCTCAAGCGTTAAATTTGTATGCTTGATATCTTCCTTCTCTTTTGCTTGCTTTTGGCTACCCATATAAGCCCAACTCCCTCTAATTACAACTCTATCAATATGCTGAAAAGCAATATTTTCCTCCAACTGTGTATGAGCTTCCTCATGAGACCTAACTGTCTCATCCTTCTTCTTTAAAACATAATTAAGATTTTGTATCTCCTCTTCCTCCTCTTTGACAATACCCAAATATTGTCCATCATCATGTATCACACCTTCAAACATACACAAATTGTTAATTTCAAAATCATAAGGCTCAGTAGCCTCAACCAATGGCTCAAACATCATTGCTCCATCTTCAAGTTCACAAGGAACTTGTTCTTCTCTAACAACTTTGTTTTGTTGTAGCTCAACTCCTTTGAGCTTCTCCAACCTCAATTGAACATCCATTATCTGCTCAAGCTTCCTAAGCTCCTCTATTAACTGAGTATTCACCTAATGATCTCTCTTCTCTTGTAGCCTGTTATATTTCACCTTCTTTCTCATTATATAACCATACCTATGGCCTTATTTACTTCTCTGGAACAACTCCATCAAAAAACTAAGATGGATTCTTATCTCACCCTTTTCTCTATCATACTCTTCATCATTCATCTTCCTTCCCATGCCATTTTCTTTGGAATCTTTCTTCACTCTTCTTTTGCTGTGGATTATCTTTGAACCTCTGCTATGAAGATCAATATTCATCTTATTCTCTTTCTCCATGTGTTTCCTCACACTTGCTATGAGATGCACTATGTAATATCCTAAAAGGGAGATAGTAGCAATACTTAAACACAATATAAGAACTGCAATAAGATAAATAATAAATCTTAAGACAACATCAGAATTTACAGAGAAGCTGAGCCATTTTATTATGTTGGAGAAGAATCAATTACACAATGTACAAAATATGAGTAGATCTAGCCAAAGAGATGGTCTCGAATCACCCAGAAAACATGCTACAATAGGTACAACGTAACTGGAGAGGCACTGAAGCAAATACTGCACTGTCCCTTCAGCAGAATATGAACATATAGTTGCAGGATGAAAAGGAAAATGCAGATCTACTCAAATCTGGAGCTCAGATGATGCCAAGATTCAAGATCTGGCCAATGTGATGGATTCCCAAGATAACCTAGAAAGGATTTTCCTGATCTACAACTTTGGAAAATCACCTCCCTAGGATTTGATCCTTGATCTGCTGGGAAATACCAATCTGAAGCTAAATCTGTCTAATAGATGGCTAAAATATGTTGCAATATCAGATCTAAGCTTGAAGGGTTGATCCCTTCTTCAGATCTACAAGCTAGAAGCTCTAGATCTAGCTTCTCTATCCTCCAATAATCATTGCAACTGCTGCAACACAACTGCCAATAGAAACTGCGTTGTGAGGGAGAGAGAGGCATTCTTCCCACTGAAAAATGCTGCAATAATCTCTAGGCTGATGGAAATACTGATGGAAATGTGAGGGGATGATCCCTCACAGGATTACTAGCTGAAATGCTAGTAACTTCCTTCCTCCTTTTTGTTCTGTAGAATGGACAATGTAATTCCTGAAGGAAATAATGTTGCTAGGAGGTCAATAAATTTTGGCCTAATGCCAGATCTAAAATGAAGCTCTGGGAAGCTAATCTATAAGCCCAAGGTGATAGGAATAAACCCTCACCAGTTCTCCAGTTGAAGTACTGAAGACAACTTCCACCTTCCAAACTGATCTTCAGAAATCTGCAATTTCTGAATATGGATGTTCTACAGAAAGTAGTAAAAGAGATGTGGCACCAATGCCTGATGTAGAATGAAGTTCAATACTCTTTCTAGAGCTACTCTAAGAAAGAGGTGGGATTCCTGACCAGGAACACCCTGTGCTAAACAACACTTTCAATCTCTGCTAAATAGCCCGAGAAAGAAATGGAATGTCACATGACAATTCCAGATCTGAAAAGACCCTTACATCAAGAATAATCAGCATCCCTCGTCCTTGCCTTCATCTTATTTATATAATGTTTGAGCCTTCCCAAGCCTTGGCCCTTATCTAGACTGTGTAGTGCATGTGGACAAGATCCTCCAAGTTTGACTATGTTGTTTGACCAAATCAACCATCATGTCTAGGTGCAATGTACACCTTCTCCATCAAGTGTGCTTTGTTTGCACAACATCCTCCATCACTTTATCATGAATGTCCCATGATCTTTTGTTTGACATCTTCAAGATCTTAGTTGACTGAAACAACCTTCTGTTTGATCTCTTCAAGATCTTAGTTGACTGTGTCAACCTCCATGATCTATCTCATTAATGAGATAGGTTCTCCAATTTCATTCACATTAGTAGTTGCTCAACTACCTTATTATATATATCTAGGCTTAATTAATCCACATTCACACACACAAAAGTGGATATTTATTCATATTGAGGATTGTGGGTCCCTCCACCCTTTTATTTACTTAATTCATTACGAAAATCAAGGACTCTAATATTCCAAATATGATGTGGAAATTTGGGAATATTACACACTAAGCCTTTACAATAACAGTTCTCTTTCACCCTGCTACAACTACCTCACCAAGCTTCTCCTCGGTACTTGGTCTTTTGGAAATACTGGTTCTTTATCTGGAACCTTATGAGCTTTCTTCTTTGCTCCTTCTAGGCTTCTACACTTCAACTCATCTTCAACTGTTCTCTTATATTCCAACCCTCAGCTGGAACAATCAGGTTCTGCCACAATGTTCTTTCTCAAGAAGTCCTTACCACTTCTTTCATCACCGCTTCAAATATGTGATCTACTTAATGAGATACTCCTCATCTACTGCTACCTACACTCCAAATAATATTAGAAATAAAGACCATTAACATATCAAATCTTAACAGACCTGTTCTTCGCTATCAATATTTCGAAAGCATGCTGCTGCCAAATTTTCTTGGCCACTTTAAAATGCTTCTGCTCAGATTCCATCCTGGCTGATCTAACCTCTTTCCCTTGCATGTAACTACTTCTCCCAAAGTATCTTTCCTTCTTATCAATAACTTCTTTGTCCTCCTTAAGCTATAATCTTCTTCTTATCCCGCATATAAAATATTTTAATTCACAAAACCTTCTCTACAGACCTTCTGTCTGTCTCCAAAAGAGCATTAATACTCTGATACCAAATGATGTAGGGTGAATTACTCTCACTCTCAATATTGTTGTCTTCTTCTCTGTGCACAAAAAAAAAAATCTCTGGATTGTAAGCCTCTCTGCGTATCTAGATCACCTGTCTCCTCTGCTTTCACAACAACAAACTTACTCCTTACCTTCAATCCATTTTTTCTAACTTACTAGAGCTTGGATTGATCAACCTGTTCGTTGTTGAGGTGAGGTTTAGCTTGCAGGTGAAAATGCAGCGATAGAAACTAATGTTGGTGAAAACGTAGTGTGTAAAGGTAGCATAGCATTCACAAGTGTATGCTAATGCCTTAGGTGGATATGCAATGTCTCCAGGGCATGCGCATCACCTCAACTCTGATGTTAATCACAGTTATCTAGGGTTGAATGTGATGTAATCGTATCTCCTCTTTAGAAGATCATACTCAATAGATTTTCTCTTCTTACATTGAAGATCCGTCAGCTGCGCTCAAACCTGATCAAAATACCTTGTTGTGATGGGCATGCCAAAATCACCATTGTATCAAGTGATGAATTCTCCCTCTCCAATGCTAAGAGACATGTGTTATTGCAGATTGAAAAACATCGCTATTTAAATGTTTCTTCACAAATAAAAGCCACACCTTAGTAGATACTACAGTCACCGTTGATTTCATAACATCGACATCTGAAATCTAATTAAACAATTCAACCATGATTTTGAATGTCCAGATGAATATCTGTCATTGACTTAACTCATCTAATGATGAATAAGAATCTGGAATTGGTTTTTTTCTTCAAGATGTAAGATTCAAAACCCTCATTTAATTCTCTAGCTGAATTCACTTCTATCCCTGGTTGCAAACGGAGATTCCTCATGTATGTCGTGCATACAGACTCAATATGCTTCGAGCCTCTTCTCGAATTCCATATTAAATTCAATCATATATTCCTACAAAAAGATAATCATATATATATAGAGAGAGAATTTCATTATTCTGTCATCAATCCCAGATATACACAACAACTGGAATTCATCAAATTAATCATACACAAAGACCATTGTGAGCATAATAAAGCTTCAATTACTAAGAGATCTCGTAATGGTTGGTCGAATTTCGTGACCTCTGCAAACAATATTTCAACACCTTCTGCGTTGATAGCTACAACTCGGCATCACATGCCTCTTCAACACATAATTCTTCAATTAAAATATCATTCCACAATGTTAACCAATTCATTCTCAACGACAATAATACGCATCATGCCTTTAAGCACATCAATCTTTACATTTCTAATAATCAGATTTGTATACTCAGATCTAAAGATTCGACTTATTACAATGGATTTTTTTTTTAAACGACATAATCGCTTCTAAACCTTGATCCAAGAACACAAAATATTAGAGCTAATCACATATCCAAGACTTCATTAATTCCAAATTATCATATACAGGAATTCAATCAATCAACAATCATCGAGAGATGAATTAAAGTAATGAAAACTTTCTTTCATTTATCAAACTGTATACATATAATATTTTGCGTAGTTTTCTACCTTTGAAATGGCCTCTCACACATTTCATCACACCCACATCTACATCTACCTCTTCCCTTCTTTCCTATATGTAGGCTTACATTTATAGAAATAATTACATAGTTATGGATCATTCTAGATCCATGATCTCCTCCATAGATCTCTCAACTAGTTCCTAAAATCTCTTAATGATCCCTTGAGGATCTCAACAACAATCCTAAAAATCCTCTAAATCCACTTTTAACTCAACTAAATCTTATTCTAGTATCTCCTAATCTCTAACATTTTTATGAGATCTTTACCAGGCTAATGTCTCTCGTATTCTCAATTTTTTTGAGAATATTTCCATTAAAAACCTCACATACATATTTCTCACTCAAATCATATAAAAATATACAAAATTCCTATAAACAAATTAAATGATTTAATAAACATTAGACCCCCTAAGTCAACAAAAAATACAATGATTTTCCGAGCCGGATGCTCCTGCATCAAAATCCTACAATGTTGGCCTCTATCAGTACTGCATTTGTGGCTACAAATAAGAAGAATGCAAATCGTTTGTCAAAGGTTGTTGATAAATTTAAGGGAGAATTGGCCATTGCACAAAAACAAAATGATCAGCTTCGTGTAGAGAACCATACCATATTAGCTACAAACTCTTGCAAGGAAGATATATAATAAACAATCCTTGAGGAAGTTATAGTACTGGAGGAAGTCATAAGGCAAGTCTATGATGAAATCATGGTCTTACACAAAGTAGTAGCATGGCTAGCCAAGATGTAACGAGAATTAGAAGGGAGAGGATCATTGATAAAATTGGCATTCTCATTTGTGGATTATATCTAGGAATGGAGCATGAAGTATCTAGAAAAGACAGATTCACTGTTGAATTAGACAAGTTGGAAATAAGGATGTTCATGTAATCACACGAGAATTTGGGAAAAAACATGGCTATGACGTATTATCAAAATCTTCACAGTGGTTTGGAATCTCTCGTAAAAGTGCACAAAATACCCTCCATTAGTGCATCAGAAGAAATAAGGCCAGAAGAAGAAGTTAGGCAAGAGATTCAAGAGGCATTAAATTTTATGAAGCAATTTGTTGTACGAGATGATTTAGATGTTACAAAAAGATGCAATTACACAGTGTTTTGCAGATCCTACAAAGCTATATACTAAGCTTTTAATGTTTTTGAGTTGACTGCAAATGAAATCAAATATCTTGCTCCCTGATGCCTTGGAATACCAAGTAAGATTTGATAATGAAATGTCACATAAGGTAAAATTGGTCATTACTAAATGTAAGGCTTTCCATGCATACTTAACTTAGGAGTTGCAATTTGAGGCACCTAACATGCAAATTATGCATCTTGTTCCATGAAAAAATCTTGTTTTCTTAATTTCCATTATAAGTTTGTAAATAAAAGTATTTTGAAATTAGAAATACAACAAATGTAGAAAAGAAAAGTCAAGTGGAAGTTGAAAAGTCACGAGGTAATTGAAGAGTCACGAGAGGAGGTGAAGATTTGCCTCATTTTTGTATAAATACACCCTCATTTCTAGAGATAAGGGACTTTGAGTTTTGGAATCCATTTTGAGTACCTTGTTTAGGAAAGCTTGTACATCCTTTTGACAAATCAAGTGATAGCTTAGCATTTTCACTATTGGATTTCAAGGATGCTTCTTGTAATGGTGCATTAGACATTTTGACCTAATATTGAGAAGCTCATTGAGCCAAGGCAACAATTTCATGCATACATTGTTGAGTATTGCAGGACTTATCTCGTGGTGATTTAATGGTATGTGTTTGTATTTACACGTGTTAAAGTCAATGAATTATTTTGTTGGTTTATAACACATATATTTGTTTTGATGAGTCTTTCGGATCCAAATCCATCAGTTTATTTGTTGTTACCAACAAATAAACTAATGCGATGGATCCAGAAGACTCTCCAAAACAAATCATAAATCATAGAAGTCTAAAATATGAAAATAACACATATATTATTTTAAGTTGTATGCTACTCATGCTTTTATCATCATTTTTGGTTGCAAACTAATTCTCAATTTAAAAATGAATCCTTTCTTTATCCGTGTATCTTAATTGAAGTATGGTAACACCCTTCCTTTAAGGATTCATGTTATTTACTTTGCTTATGACTATGTATTTTGTAACTTACCCACATACTATTTAATAAACCTATTATAACTTAATTTTGTCATGAGTTATATTAGTTTTTCTCATGAATTTCTCATTTTTTCCAAAAAAAAGAAAACTTAAAACAACATGGTGGCAGTCGGGACCACAAATCGAATGGTAATCCTACCCCAAATGGTGTAAGGAATAATTGATACTTTACACCAGGGAGGTCCCCTTACTGTTGGCAGAACATTTTGGTCTGTCAAAAGATTTGGTGCTAAAAGGAGGGTCATCATTGCATGGTTGGTTGAGTTCCACATTATTTTCCTGAACCATCTGAGCAAGATAGTAATAAACCAGGTTCCCCTGCACCAAACCTTCATGTGTGGGAACGTCCTAAAATTGAAGAAACCCCACCACATAGTCCCAAGCAGGTATACAAAGTCATTCAATATCAATTAAAATATCTTTTCCCTTTTACTCGTGAATACACTAGAAAGCTTGGACTCCATCCAATCACACTCATCTTGCCCCATATGTTCAAGTAGAGATCAAACAACTCATTACAGAGTGTTATTTTTTATGATGCAAGAATTGGTTAATGTTATTTGGATGATTTGATCAATTATGTGGAAATAAATCCCAACAAAGGTAATCAAGGACCATCAACTTTGGAAAATATGGAATGTGAGAATTTGGAAACACTAGAGAATGGTGAGAACTTGGAGACACCGGTGAATGGAGAGAATATTGAGAACAAGAATGAAAGCTCAATCTCAGAGAGTGACAAAGAAAAGACAAATATTGATATGGATGGAAACCAACAACTGACATGAATTTCCTAAGGGGAACTAAATCTTCTAGGTGTTATACACCCCTTGCCTCACCATCCATAGAAATTTTTGACAAAGTTTGATCTAGATAATACCACCACTGTAGAAGATCATATGTGGCTTGTAGGATTTTCCCTTAACACTTGAAAACAAGGTTGCAACTTGGTATCACAACCTTCCGGTATGATCAATTACTATTTTGGGAGACTTAAGAAGGCTTTCCTGGAGAAGTTTTCTAAGGAGAAAACACCAACAATGTTGCTGAAAAAGCTCGAAGATAAGCAACAAGGAAAAGGTAAAGGAATTTAATCAATGCTTTACTAAAATTTTGAATAATTTTCCTGCTAATGTTCCACCCCATGATTCAATTACGTATGATTATTATATTTCAACCCTACCAACTAACATTTTTATGTTTGTTAAAAGGGCTAACAAGTCTACATTAGCATAAAAATTTGTTGAAGCTTTAGCAGTTGAGAAATATCTCGTGGCCATTGGTGTGGACAAAACATAATATGGTTCAAAGGCTAGTCGTAAGAAGTCTCAAGCCTCCACAAGTAAGTCTTTTGAAAAATAAACTCTTGATCTTGAGATTGTTGTTAAATCACTTAAGATGTTGATTAATGAAGTTTTGGACTTTAATAGGAGTACAAGTGAAAGTTATTCAGGTAAAAAACAATTCAAGCTATTCTTTAAGCGCAACAACAAAACCTCGGCCAAGTTTTCTCAGAGCTCAAATGTCAATCTAAATGTAGAAGAGTTGGGGATGTAAAACTATTGCGCTTTTCATCATGCAAGCAATTCAAAAAAGACATGTCTGTAATGGGTGAATTCAATGACTGTCCGACTCTTACTCACATTCGCTCTCAATTCCCTACCATCTGCCACACTCCCAATCTTCTTGACTTATTAAGCCAACCCACCTATAGCGATCTTGGAGCACTTATTTCCCTTCTCTTTGACCATAGAAACAAGGTTTTGAAGAATCAAACTTAGATTCTTTCTCCTCTCTTAAGGTCCGATAGACCGCATTGATCTTAATGGATGGTAACCACCACCATCATCATTAAATTTAATTATTTATATTTTTAGATTATTTTATTATTAGTTAAATTAATTGATATAATATTTTCTAAATTTTAATATATATATATATAACTTTGTTATAATAAATTAATTATTAATCTTTGTCAAAATTTTAATTGAATTTATCAAATCATTATATTTAAATAAATAACTTATTAATCTTGATCAAAATTTAAATTATCAAAGTATTACATTTAAAACAAAAATGAATTTAATAACCTCTCATACCTCTGTTACAATGATTATACAATAATAATATACCATGATTATACAATAATAACATCTACAATTTTATACATCTAAAACAAATATGGGTTAAACTTCTCATATTTGTAATTAAATATATTATATTAAATTAAAGGTTAAAGTTGTAAACATCACTTCTTATTCTAAAATATACTTCCTTTTATTCTCAGTTAATGTTTTTTGTTTTTGTTTGTTTGTTTTTAATTAATATTATATTAAAATAAAATTAAAGTGGTAAATATTATTAAAATTATATAATTTTAACATAAAAGGTTATTTAAGATGTTGAATATATTTTTAAATTTAATATAAATTTTTGTTATTATTTTAAATTACAAATTTTCATTTTTATAAAATTGAATTACGCAATTTGAAAAATCACAATTTCACTAATAATTATATTACTAATTAAAATGATTTAAAAATATACAATATTTAAATGGTCTTTAAATTACCATTCTATATTTCTATCAATAGGCTGGAACTTTATAATCATTTATAGGCAAAACTTAAGAAAAGGTTTTCACCTAGAGAGATTTGATCCCTCTCCGCTCTTGATAGATCTAGAGTTAAGATGGATCTAGGCTGTGCAACCAAAGAAAAGATCAAATCTCTAGATCAAATCTCCTTGATGCCCTTGGGGTTAGGCCTCGCGTGTAAGGCCGACGGTTAGATCCCCTCGAGAGGGTCTGCCGAGATTTTTCCGTGGATGTAGCAGGTACATATGTGTCCGAGCACATTGGATTCGTGAATAAATAAATAAATAAATAAATAAATAAATAAATAAATAAATAAATATATATATATATATATATATATATATATATATATATATATAATCATTTTAAATATGCTAAATATGTATGAGATTAACGTCGTCATTTTAATTTTAAATTTGCTTAGTTACCTCAATTTGGTGAGATGATAAATATTGTTAATAACTTTAATGATGAAATAAAAATTTTAAATGCAAAAGTGACAATAATAGTGTTGAATGATAGAAAATGTGAATAATAAGAATGTAGTCAATTACAAATAATCTTCATTCTGATCAATCACAAACTATTTTTTTCTACTATTCTTATTGTCACCGTTGTTAGTTTTGTCATCTTTCCATATTGATTATATGAAAAGGACACTTGAAATTCTAAACCATTTAAATCTTTAGCTCGAGATGTTGTAGTAAACATCATACCTTGTCTCTCTTGCTATCCAATATTAATAGGTTGAATTGCTATAACACAAAAATCAATGTACATTGTCAATAATTTTTTATGCCTACACTGAAATCAATGCACACTGTTATTCCAATCACTTTAAAATTAATGTACCATCATTCATCCAATTACATCAAATCAGAAATCAACACCTACACTGAAATCAAAGCATCTAACGCAAGCAATAATATAAGATTAGAAAAAAAATTCTACACTGAAATTAATGCATCTAATTCAAGTAATCAAATATGATTAGAAATCAACATCTACACTCAAATCAATGCATATACTACAAGTAAGAAAATATGATTCGAAACCAACATCTACACTGAAATCAATGCATTTAGTGCAAGCAATCAAATAGGATTATAAATAGCCATCTACACTAAAATCAATGCATTTAGTGCAAGCAATCAAATAGGATTAGAAATCATCTACATTGAAATCAATGCATCTAGTGCAAGCAATCAAATAAGATTATAAAGCAACTTTTACACTGAAATCAATGCATCTAATGCATGAAATCAAATAGGATTAGAAATCAATATCTACACTCAAATCAACGCATCTAGTGCAAGTAAGCAAATATGATTAGAAACCAACATCTACATTGAAATCAATGCATTTCGTGCAAGCAATCAAATAGGATTAGAAATCACCACCTACACTGAAATCAATGCATTTAGTGCAAGCAATAAAATAGGAAGTGAAAACAATCAAATATAATTACAAATCAACATCTACATTGAAATCAATGCATCTAGTGTAAGCAATAAAATATGATTAAACATTTCACCTATAAACCCTTAGAAGTTAAGATAGGAGTTATTATTCAGAGAAGTATCTTTAGATATTCCTACCTTGAGCCTTGCATGGTCTTCAATGCAGAGAATGCATTTACTCTGCAATAAATGACACCCAAACCCTAAGACTTAGCTTCACCTCCTCATTTGCAGATAAATATTGCATTTGAGCTCATTATCTTGTTGGCATTTGATAACTCTTTGAAGTAATACATAGTCTTTTGGAAGCTAAAAAGAAATTGATGTCTTGGAGCTTGTGAATGCCTTGATCAGTTTGTTGATGGAGGAAGGTCTGCTTTCAGGATCCCTGAGCTTGGTTTATGGTGAAGTGCTTCTTTTTTGTAATTGTTCTTCCTGTTTCATTATGTTTCCATCTTTCTATACTGCATTAGAACAAAGGATTTAGACTAAGAAATGTTTCTAATGGTACCTTAGTTCTGTTTGTTCTTCACTGCCTTAATGTTTTCCTCTGCTAGGACATTTTAGAGAATTCGTAATTGCTCTCTAGACCCCCTAAGCTTGTTTATTTCATGAATGGTTTAATACACTAGGTATCAAGCATGATTTATGGCTAGCCCTACTTATTTGATATCACTAAAACATTGTTTTTGAGGTCTCTCTCTAAAGTACCATTAGTTAGGTCTGCCAAAGAGGTTTTGTTTCGATCATACCCTTTGTACTTGCTTAAATAATTGTTTTAGAGATCTTCATAGCTATTATCAAAGATGTTTAGGTGTTCCCTCTTCTCTAATTACAGTTATATGTGTGTCTTGAATGTTTTCTGTCCTTGAAGGTGAAATCGCTAGAAGTTAAATGAGTTTCTCACCTTCTATATTTCATTGGAATGTTTGCCTTGAATAATTATCTGCTAAAGTTGAATCAAAGAATTTATGGTTTGCCCTATCTATTGATTGCCTCTTTATGCTTATGATACTTCAGTCCCCTCTTGTTAAAAGTGTTGGTGTCCCGTGATTTAGCAGATTGGTAGACCAAATGCACAAGGTAACATGAAACTAGTCTTTGGAGTCCTAGGACCTAGCCTTCCTGGACTCAGAGAGGGCTCTCTCTATTGTATGCAAAGGATGTGAACTTATTTGCTTTAGATGATTGATTTTAGGCTAGTTGTTAAGTGCAGGGTTTGTTATTTTCTTTGGTTGGGTAAGATGATCTAGCAGAATTAATGGAATGAGGAAATCTTCAAATCATTAGGCAATGGAGTCTATAAAAGTCATGAAAGGTTCATCAATAGATCAAGGAGCACCACAGGGAAAATCTAACTTGGTCAATGGATCTTCAAGGTCTTTAAGGGCAATGAGATGGACATCAATCATGAAAAGAAAAGTAGGATGAAGGGCAATTAAGAATCCTTTATCATGTACTTTTAACAAGTAGAAATCACCATCTACATTGAAATCAATGCATTTAGTGCAAGCAATAAAATAGGATTATAATTCATATACATTGAAATCAATGCATCTAGTGCACGCAATAAAATATCATGATGAATCAACATCTACACTAAAATCAATGCATCTAGTGCATGTAATCAAATAGGATTAGAAATCATGATCTACACTAAAATCAATGCATCTAACACAATACATCTTCTTCCCTCTCTCCCCCTCCATCTATATATATATCTCCTTCCATCTCTCCTTCTTTATCTCTCTATCTCACCCCCCCAAACACACACTCTCTCTCACTCCATATATATCAGTCTCCCTATCCCTCCCTCCCTCTCTCCATCTTTCTCTTCTTCCCTCTCTTCACCTTCCATCTATATCTCTATCTTCCCATTCTCTCCCACTCCCCGACTTCTATCTCTCTTTCCTCCGGCTTTCCTCTCTCCTTCTCTCTCCATATTCCTTATCACTCCCTCTCTCTCTCTCTCTCCACCTTTCTCTCTCTATGTATTTATTCTTACCTTCCTCTCTTCCCCCCTCCAACTCCATCTCTCTTTCTCTCCCTCTCTCCACTCTCTCACATCATCCATCTCTCTCTCTCTCTCTCCAACTCTGTTACTATATCCCTCCCTTTCTCCTTCTCTCCCCCCTTCTCTCCATATCTCCTTCTTTGTCTCTTTATCTCACCCCAAAACATACACACTCTCTCTCCATCTCTCCCTTGTCACTCCCTCTCTCTCTATCTCTCCTTTTTTTTTTTCTCTTTATCTCACCCCTAAACAAACACACTCTCTCTCCATCTCTCCCTTGACACTCCCTCTCTCTCTCTCCACTTCTCACTCTCTATGTCTCTCTTCTTCCCTCGCTCTCCCCCCCTCCAACTCCATCTCTCTATCCTTCCCTCTCTCGTCCTCTATCTCATCCTTCCTCTCTCCGCCTTTCTCTCATGTCTCCCTCTCTCTTCCCCCATCTCTCTCTCTGCCCTCCAATCCTCTCACTATCTCCCTCCCTCTCTCCTTCTCTCCCCCCCTCCATATTTGTGTCTCCCTCTCCCTCTCTTACCCTTCTCTACCTCTCTCACTCCTCTCCCTATCTCGCTCTTCATTCCTCCTCTTCCATCTCCTTCGGTTTATCTCCCTCTCTCCCTTGTCACTCCCCCTATCTCTCCACCTCTATCAGTCTATGTCGTTTTTCTTCTCTCCCATATATCTAGAGTTAATATATATCATGATATATTAATATATATTATAATATAACAAATTTAATATTGTATTCATCCAAAGTTATTAAATTTAATAATATTAATATTATAATATATTAATATGAATATTAAATTTAATAATAATAATAATTATGCCGTAAGAATATATATTATAATATAACAAATTTAATATTGTATTCATCCAAAGTTATTAAATTTAATAATATTAATATTATAATATATTAATATTAAATTTAATAATAATAATAATTGTGCCGTAATTATGCAATAAGGCATTCTTATTTGAAAACAACTCCCCTAGTTGTCACTGTGTCCATGTCTGAGCCATTGGATCAAATGTTAGACGATTGAAATGTTTTAGGCCATTAGATCCACAAGTAAATAGTTCTATATATATATTTTTATAATGCTAGTTTTTTTTTTTCTTTTTTCTTTTTAATAAGTTAGAGTGAATTTAGGTTTTGGTGACTTTTAAGTTAAAATGTTATTATAATTTTATAGGTAAATGTAAATAGTTTTATATATGTTTTTTTATATTATTTTTCTTTTCCTTTTTAATAAGTTAAATTGAATTTAGGCAATAAAATAAAATAACAATAAACTATAAAAACAACCCATGGTATTGACCCATGGTATTCATATGGAATATATTTTATTTAAAGGGGAGAATTAAGATAGCCTAGATCAATCTTAACAACCACTTTTAGAGTGAAAAGAGAATTGATCCCTCTCATAAATAATATACATCTAAACTAAATATTTAATAAAATTATTTTTAGTTGTTTATAACCATTATTCTTTTAAAATTTTACTTAATAAATTATATCTAAATTTTCATACATCCAAATATACATAGTTTTTCTTGTTCTATATTATTTTTGTTACAACTATTTTATTATTTCAAAAATATATCATTTTTTTTGTTATATTATTTATGTTACGACTGTTTTATTATTCATGGGTAGTATTTCTTAATATATAAAAAATTAAATTAATAATGAATTTTTTTAAAATATGTGATATTTTTTTAAATTTCCAAATTATTTCACAGGACATGATTTATCTTGAGCAATAATGATGAATGTTCATAATTCTCATTTCTTAATTAACACTAAATTTACCTTTAATTACTTAATTGTAATAGTTTGTAATTGCATAACAGTTTGTAACTACATACATACTCTTTCGATTTTTTTTTGTTAATGAATATCAAATTTCTTCTGGTAAAAAAAAACTATATACATATCTTTAATTACCTAATTGTGGCTAAAAAACTTACATGTTTTTTACTTTATATCATAAACTAATTTCACATTATATGATGTCAAACTTACTTAAGTTTTTATTCTGAAATTTTAAACAAAATTTTTCACTACATAATTTTAGCTTTTATTTTTTTTTTTTAATTTTTCAATTCCAAACAAAACTTACAAAAGAAAAAACCCACTCAATCCTTACTCTAGATTATAGTTTTACAAAATTGACACTATGTGATTAACAATAGAGTAAGTTGAGACAACCCTAAAGGGTCTTTTGTACATGTTTCATCATAACATTTCCCTCCATCCAATATATATTGTAGAGTCTTTTGAAGAGAGAGTGAATTATAGTTTATAACCTGATCAACAATCAAAGAAAATGGCTAGGGATTTCACAAGTTATTAGTTTGTAACCTGATCCACAATCACAGAAAATGGCTAGGGATGTCACAAGTTATCATTCACACAGTGATTTATTGAAGTTCTTAGCTTAAATGGATCCTATTAGATGCATGGTGGCGAGAGACACTAAAAAAATCAAAATAGATATTGAAGTTCTCAGTTGAAATGGATCATATTAGATGCATGGTGGCCAGAGACACTCAAAAATTTAAAATAGATATCTGTTATGACATCCATATTGTCTATAAACCATCCAAATTTCCTATCTTATACAACAATTTCTAACAATAACCACTCAATTTACTCTCCAATTTTTGAAACCCCCACCCATGCTGGGAGATCACAGTGTAAAATCAAATGTTCATGTCCTCTTTTTAAAGGGTTCATAAACAAAACATACAATGAGAAAGTCAATATTGTGGTATAATAACTGATTTTTAAATCATTGTGACAAAAAAAACATCACATTAGCTCACAACATATATATCTAATGCTATAAGGATATGAGGTGATAACAAAGTTTTGAATCATGATAACTAGGTGACAACCAAAACTGTGTTTTAGCCACACGAAAAAATCACAACAACTCACAAAATAAATTGATATTGGAAATGAACTGATGTTTGTGACACATCTGTAGGTGTTTCCATTCATAAATTTCTTACTCATTTTGTCTCGAGATTGATAGATAATGGTGAAACAAATACAGTGCTAATCCAAGTGATCCAGAGAGGTATTCACGGCCAACTTGGAAAACCAGGAATGAAGATGCTTCTAATTTTCAACGAAGTAGTCTTTCAAAAGTTCCTAGCTCTATTTTAATTACATAAATGTATTGAAAACCAATTGATAGCATTACTTCAGTTGTTTTATTTGGACGTGTTGCAAGTTGATATTTATTGCTATACAAGTTGTGCATCAAACTATTATGTAACGATTGGGACAAAAAGTTTTTAAATTATTGCTCTTTAGCTATATCTTATCAGTTTAGTATGATTTCATCAAGAAGAGGCTTCAGAGTTTAAGAATTATGTCTTAGATTTGAGCACGTGATTCTATTAAAATTTATAAAACAAATTCATTTTTTACAACTTGTATGTTTAATATGTGATTTTGGTAGTGATGATGGCTTCTTTAGACACTTGATTAGTATTGTGGAAGAACTTTGTTTAAATATCATTAAGGACCATGAGTAGTTCATGTAGCACTTGCATTGCTTATAACATATTTTCATATCCTTCGTGAAAGCTATTGTATATACAATTCTAACACATTGCCCCAAGATGTTACCTATATGGTGAGTAGTTCATGTAGAAATTGCATTACTTATAACATATTTTTATATCCTCTGTATAAGCTATTGTATCTTCAATTCTAACACATTTCCCCTAGGTGTTACGTATATGGTGACTGAGTGATGATGGCTTCTTTAGACACTTATTAGTATTGTGGAAGAACTTGGAGTATATCATTAAGGATTGTGAGTAATTCATGTAGCAGTTGCATTGCTTATGAAATATTTTTATATCATTTGGATAAGTTGTTGTATATACAATTGTACTATGATATGGATACACATTCCCCCCAAGCATTACCATATTGTGACTGTTGTCCAATTGTTGATATTTAGAGAAATATAATTAAGTGATTGATGGTTTTGGAACATCAAAGTTACTATGATGACCTTTTATCTTAGGATGACTCCTTAGTGTTGAGATTTGATTTGCATGACGAAGATGCATTGATCGCTTCACAGGAACACCCTTTTTCCTATTGATAGTATGTGGTAGTTGTATGAATGGACTGCTTATATTGTCCTCACTGTCATAAGATTCAACACGGTTTTTTTTTTTGATAAGTTTATATACAAGTTATACATATTATGTAGTAAGAAATGTTCTTTAATAATAATAGTCACTGAAAGGGGAAATGATCTCAATACACCACTCTAGTTATACAATGTCTCATGATATTCTTCTCATTTGGTGACACATGGAAATTCTGATACCAAAAATCTTTCACATTGTCTCTCACATTATACGAATGTCTATATTGATAAGGTTTCCTACATATATTAGCCCAACATGCAAGTTCATCACTCTCATGTTATTGAACCCTAATTTTTTAATGCCTCCATAAAATTTTGCTTAATGTTTTGTACAATATTGTTTTCATTGACATCAACTGATCTGATGTAGTTATTTTTCCAACAACACCTATCGATAATTCCCTAGTATCACTTATGCCATATTGAGATTGATATTTTGCAATTTTTCCAAGGGTTGATGTCATATTTCTTGATACTAACCCATTTACCTTCACCTCTTTTGAATTTCTAATGCCCGATAATTGAACTATATTTCTTAGATATTTTTGCTTTCAAAATATATTTAAGAGTTAAGCTTGTGCTATGATAGATATACCTTGAAAAAGATTTTTGATCACCTAATTTACTTTATCTTGAACTTCTCATTCATGAATTAGTGACCTCATTTCTTCAATTTTAGTTGATTCTATATTACCTAGAAAATTATCATTAAAGACAATTACTTGCACCCCTTCACTTAATGTTCCCTAATGTGTTAAATCTCTATGCAATTCACCAAATCCATTTACTTCCAACATAGTCTTATTTTCCCCAAAAAAAAAATTATTATCATCAAATATATATCTTAAAAATACAATTGGTAAAAAATCAGAGGCCATGAGAGGAGTCGGATGGATGTGACCACGGTTCGTCAGAAGGCTTCGCAGAAGCTGCCAGCGCTTCTCCGTGGCGTTTCCTCCTGGATCGAGGTCTGTTGCCAGACGTACAATGGTTAATGAAACATCTTTCAACATGGACCTTACCCTCAGATGCGTCTCTGGATTCTTTCAACGGTGTATTGAGGTTAGGGTTTCTGTAGACAAGCGGGTTTTGCGGTTTTCTGTTAAGAGGGTTGTTTGTCGGTCACAATGGGCTTCGAAAGCGTCTCTGTTGAGTTAGAACCCTCCCCGGAGGACCTTCTTACTTGCTGGGGTTTGGAAATATCAGAGAAAAACCTCGATCAGTTCTTTCCTAAGCTGATTTCGCTTGATTTGGCTGCTGAAGCAGTGTTGGGAGGATTTTCGCAAGGAATTAGTCCTGTTGGCAGAAATTTTGTCGGCGGGCACTGTTTCAATAACCCGCATTTTCAGAGAAATAGTCGGCCTTAGACCTCTGAAGATATTTTCCAAGTAGTGATCAACCTCGACCGTCCCATGCCGTGCTCGGCCTCTTAAGGTAATTTTGTTCCCTTTGCTGCTACTGGTGGTTTAGAAGACGTAGTGGGTTGTAGAGGGCTTCAGTTTCTGCAGGGTTCCTTTCTGCCTAGGGTTGAAAACCATACAAGCCTTGCTTTGCTGAATATACCCCCTAAGGAGGGCTCGAGGGGGATGTTGTTGCCAGGAGTGGAGAATGGTTGTGTAAAAGTTGTTTCTAAAGGGGCGGCAGAGGATCTAGTGCTTGTAAATCAGGATGAAGGAGGTCTGTCTGGTCGGGTAAAGAATGGGGTTCCATGTTGTGGAGATCAGTCCATGGTTTCCTCAAATGAGGTTTTCGACCTTCTCGCAAAATCTTCTGCGTCTGAAAATCAAGGTCTTGCGTTGCGCCGTGAAGATGCTTAAGGGGTTGGCATCCCTCAGAGCTTAACTAAGGATTTTGCGCCTTCGAAAACTATTGAAGAACTGAGGCGGTTTTTACTCGAGTCCCTAAGAGCCGAGGCACCTCAAATCAATCAGGTAACAGAGGAGGAGGGTTTCAAGAAAGTTGTGGGAATGAAGCGGAAGAAAGCCAAATCCATTAAATCGAAGGAAGCTCGCCAAAAATGTTTATTAGGTGTGGATATTGGCATTGAGAAGGTCATGGAATTATCTGAGATAATGATTGTTGGAAGAGTAAGGGGTAGGAAATACTCGGCAGATTACATTGCTGATTGGGCTCAATCTTCATGGAAAGAGTCCCCAGGTATGCCTGTTGATATATCTATTCTTGCGAGAGGATGGTTTAGCATTACGTTTGAAAGGAAAGATCAAGTGGACTAGGTCCTTGAGAGGAATTTGTTCTTTGGGAAGAGACCCATTCTCTTTCGAAGATGGACACCCCTATTTGACGCTCAGAAGGAGAAAATGGTTGAATCACCGGTTTGGGTGAAGCTCCCCGACCTTCCTCTACAGTTCTGGACTGATTTGGTTTTTGTTTCTATTGGAAACACCCTGGGTAATTTTCTTGAAGCTGACAAGTCTTTCTTACATACAAGGGACAAGAGTGTAGCTTGTATACTGGTGAGCTTAAACCCGAGAGAAGGTCTCGCAGATGCGATGACGCTTCACTATAAGGATATGGAGTTTCTGCAGATGTTAGATTACGAGCACCTTCCCTTCCGGTGCAACAGGTGCCATAAGACTGGTCATTTGTTAAGAGAATGCCCTCTCGGTCACCAGCGTAGACATAGACAGAGGAAGTAGCACAGGAAGGAGAAAGTCATAGTTTCTGATTAGGATGTGGGTCCTAAGGTAGCAGAGACAGGCCCTATGGTACAAGAGTTTCTTTCTTCCCCGGTGGTGATCGTGGACCAGGCCTCGGAGAATGCTGCTGGCCCTTCTTCCCTTCCCGTAGAGGACCTGGAAGACTCCCTGGTACCCCTTCAAGTTGCTGAACTCATAGGGGCGTCTCAGGCGGGTATGTCCTCGTCCTCTCCTCTCTTGCATCAGTCTTCTGCTTGTTTTCCTTTTTCTGATAGTAATGAGCCTGGTCCCTCCAGGTAGCTTTTAAATGATTTATCTGCTTTAAACCTCTCCTTGTCATCTCTGGATAGTTTCATTTTATCCGTGCCTGAACCCTCTGGCCCCCCTTCCTCTTCTGTTACTGATGCCCCTCTGATCCCCTGCCCTCGGCCTTCTGTTTCTGATCCTCTCCCTTATAACCTCAGACCTCGGGCCAACAAGGGAGGGTCCGGCTTGGCTGTGGGAGGTCTTGCCTCAAACCCTGTTGCTATTGGGGCCAGGAAGATGAGAGGCCAGAAATCAAACCTCTCCAAAGCCCAATCGAAAGCTGTTGTGGATATTTCTGATGGTAAACATATGTCTCTTACTGGGGTGCTTAGAGCAAAGCGGCCACCCCTAGAAGATGTTCCATGATTGTTCTTTCCTTCAATTGCAGAGGCTTAGCTAGCTAGCCTAAAAAACTAGCTTTCAAAGATCTAGTGCGTTCTCATAATCCAGACATTATTTTGCTCCAAGAAACTCTGAGCAAAGGGGATGAGGTTGTTAGTTTCACTTCTAAACTGCTACCTGACTGGTCCTTTTATGCCCTCGATGCTGTTGGGAGATCCGGGGGTGTTGTCTCAGGTTTTAATCCTAAGAAATTAAATTATGTCTCTTCTTGGGGTTCCTCGAGTATGCTGGCTTTGGAACTTTTCTCTAGTGAGCTAAATCTTTCCTTTCTTTCCTTAAATATTTATGGGCCTTGTGTGGAAAGAGAGCGATTCTGGTCATCTGTCTTTCGTTCCTCTTGGATTGTTCACCCAAATTTAATCATTGGAGGAGACCTGAATTTCTCTCTGGGGGAAGCGGAGTCTTGGGGTGTCTCGGCCAGAGCAGACCCCTTAACTGATTTCTTCAGGAATCACTTAGCTCTTTCTCATCTGGTGGATATGCCTCTTCTGAAGTTGAAACCTACTTGGAGAAATAGAAGGATTGGTCAAGACTGGGTGGGAAAGAAGATAGACCGTTTTTTGTTAAGCAAGGTTTTGGTGGATAAACTCATGAACTATCATCATTGGGTTGGTGAGGGTGGTGTCTCGGACCATTTTCCCATCCTTCTCGAAATTAAAGGTGTTGGCAATAAACCTGGGATGCCCTTCCGTTTTAATCCTGCCTGGCTCAAGGATGATTCATATAATGATATTTTTTCAACAACTTGGGAGAAAGACTCCTTCAACCCTGAATCTTCTAGGAGTGCCTTTCTTTGGAAGAATCTGAAAAAAATGAAAGCAGCTTCAAAAAATTGGGCTGCTCATAAAAAGGAGAAGGAAGAGAAGGAGCTTAAAAGGGTTAATTCTGAACTTGCTCAGCTGGAAGATCTGGAGGGGGGGGGGGGGGGGATATGCCTCTCTGGAATCGAGAAATAAAATCAAGGAATTGGAGGCCTCCCGGAGAAACATTCTTCAGCTCAGAGAAGAAAGCTGGGCTTGAAAAGCAGAGCGGTTTGGCTTCAAGCGAGCGATGAGAACACCAAATTCTTCCAAAACTTTGCCAAAGGTAGGAAGCTGGCAAACACTATTTGGGAAATTCCCAAAGGTAATGGTGAAAAGGCTTCCTCGTTTGAGGATCTAGCTACCTTGGGTATCGGTTACTTTAAAGATCTCTTTAAAGCCCCGGATGTAGCGTCTATAGCAGAAGTCATAAGTGTGGCTCAACTGTTTCCCAGGTTTATTGAGGAGGAAGAGAGTGATGCCATCATGGCCCTTGTCTCTAAACAGGAAGTCGAGGACATTCTCAAAGGAATGCAAAGGGACAAAAGCCCAGGCCCGGATGGCTGGACTGTTGAGTTCTTCCTGCATTTTTTTGATGTGCTTGGTGATGAACTTGTAGCTGTTGTTGATGAATCCAGAGTTTTGGGAACTATCTTTCCTCCCTTCAATTCCACTTTTCTCGCCTTGATTCCTAAATCTGACTAGCCAAGTTCCTTTGCTGATTTTCGACCAATCTCTCTCTGCACTTGTGTTTACAAAATCATTGCGAAAGTCATTGCTTCTAGGATTAAACCTTTCCTCTCCAGCTACATCTCTCCGGAACATTTCGGTTTTCTAAGTGGTAGACAGATTCATGAAGCTGTTGGTGTTGCTCAAGAATCCCTTCACAGTCTGAAGAGAAGTGGTAGGAAAGGGGCAATTATCAAAATCGATTTGTCTAAAGCTTATGATAGATTCAGTTGGTTATATTTGAGGCTTTTACTCACTCATATTGGCTTCAGATTTGATTTTGTCAGATGGATAATGTGTTGTGTTTCCTCCTCGGCTATTGCTCTGCTGATTAACGGTGCTGCAACCTCCTTTTTTAATCCTGAACGTGGCCTCAGGTAGGGCTGTCCTCTCTCCCCCCTGCTTTTTCTTTTGGCAGCTGAAGGTTTAAGCCTGATGATTCATAGAGACAAAAGACTGGGCAAAATCAAAGGTATTGAAGTGGCTCAGAATCTCTGGATTACTCATCTACATTTTGTGGATGACATTCTGCTGTTTGTTAATGGAAGCATCGAGGATTGACGTGCCTTAAAGAATCTACTGGATCTTTTTCTTAAAGCAACCGGACTCCAAATTGATGATAAAAAATCGACTCTCACTCCCTCTGGCCTCTCTGTTGATGAGATAGGCCGAGTGAGAAGACTCTTGAATTTTGAAGTCCGATCTCTGCAGGAAAACTTTAAATACCTTGGTTTTTATCTCAAACCTGATAATTACAGAATTCGGGACTGGAAATGGTTACTAGCTAAAGTGGAAAAAAGGCTAAACCATTGGAGCTTTAGGTGGCTGTCGAGGGCAGGTCGCCTGGTTTTGATCAAGTCAGTCCTGATGGCAATTCCAGTTTATTGGGCTAGCCTCTCATGGGTTCCCAAAGGCATTTTGTCCTCCATTGATAAATTATGTAGGAATTTTCTTTGGACAGGGGCAAAACAGGACAAGGTCAGCCCATGGGTTGCATGGGATAAAGTAACTAAACCGAAGGAATGGGGAGGCTAGGGAATTAAAAATCTGTCTTCTTTTGCCAAATCCTTGGCTGCCAAACTTGCATGGCATTTGATTTCTACCGATTCTCTCTGGGCATCCGTCATCAAAAGGAAATATATAGATCAAGGTTCTGTTATGGATTGGATTCGTTCTCCAGTTAAATCTTCTAAAAATTCCTCCATTGTCTGGAAAGCAGTTGTGGCATCAGTTCAGACAATTGAAAGAGGTTTGGCCTGGCATGTTGGAGATAGCACTCAATTTCGTTTGGGTTGTGATCCTTGGGTTGGATGCTCAGATAATTTCTCTCTTTCTCCGGCCCTGGTCGAATATATTAACGAAAGAGGGTATTTCTCTTTGAATTAGGTGGCAGATCCTAGAACAACCACCCTTGTGAAATAGGGTTGGCTCTCAGGTTTTGCATTGCAGCTAGAAGACAGGTGGTTGGAAGAATGGAATCGTTATGTTTCAGCTTTAACCTTCTCTTTTGTTCGAATCTCAGATTCTTCTG
Source organism: Pinus albicaulis (assembly GCA_034641835.2). NCBI lineage: Eukaryota > Viridiplantae > Streptophyta > Pinopsida > Pinales > Pinaceae > Pinus > Pinus albicaulis. The sequence goes on along the minus strand of CM076570.1, from coordinate 506,269,456 downwards.
ATGAACTGCGTTGGGTACATACGCAGTCAGGCCTCTATTCTCCTAAATTGGGTTATAAATGGTTAATGGCTCAAGAAGGGTGGGGTGCTCCAAGCTGGTGTCACAAATCAATTTGGAAGCTGAAATGCCCAGCTAAGACCAAACTCTTTTTCTGGTGCATCCTCCACAATAAGGTGCCAACTTGGGATTTCCTTCAAAAGAGAGGGAAACAGGGGCCGAGCTGGTGTTCCCTCTGCAAATCTGCTGATGAAAATATTCAGCACCTTTTTCTTTTTTGCTCTTTCAACACCAGCCTTTGGGCAGAAACCTTAAGTCTGATTAATATCCCCTTGTTATGGCACGGTGACGATTTTTCTCAGGCATGGAATCATTGGTGGCAGGAGGCTCCAAATGACAAAGTCAGATCTATTCCTCTTCTTATAGCTTGGGGAACTTGGATTTCCCGCAATAAGGTGATTTTCAATGAGCAAACTTTCCCAATAGCCAGGCTAGCAGCAGAAGGAGCTGCCATCTATGACAACATCCCTACTCCTTCTGGCTCAAACTCTTCTCGAAATATACAGCCTGAAGATATAAATGAATCTATTCCGTGGGCTTTTTTTGATGGGGCTTCTAGTGTAAATGGTCTTTGCGGTGCTGGACTTATCATTCATCTTTCTCCTGATAACTCTCTCCGTGCCTCTGTGGGCCTTGGGCAGGGGTCCAATAACTTTGCTGAACTCAAAGCTCTCCATTTTCTTCTTTGCTGGTTGATTTCCAAACATATGAGACAGATTCAAATTTTTGGTGATTCTAGGAATGTTGTGAATTGGTTCAATGGGACTCAGCAGTGTAGGAATTATATTTTATTACCTTTGCTTAAGGAGATCCGTCATCTTAAATGTTTTTTCTCTGAGATATCTGTTTGTCACATTTACAGGGAAAGGAACCAGGAAGCAGATCGATTATCTAAAGAAGGTGCTCAGCTTGATTTGGGGTCTTGGATAGTAACTGAGATATTGAATGGGGCTGTTCATGTTAGGGAACAACCATACTTTGTTTAATTTTCTGCTTTTAATTCTGCCTTGTATATATTTTCTCTATAAAAAACTCTAAATCTGCTACTTTATTGATTCCAGAACTATTTTTCCTTTTGTAAGGAGGTTCTGGGATCCATTTTTGTCTTTACTGATGTACTTCTGGGGGCTGGGATAGTTCCTACTGCCATCCCTTACATTGAGCTATGGGCTTGCTTAGTGCATTTGTATCCTTATGCTCTCATCTCTATTTCGGTTTTCCAGGAGATGATGAGCTAAAGGAGATGCACTGATGTTATGTTTGGCTCCTTTTTTGGTCTCTTCTGGCTGCTAAGCATCTTTACAAGTGTTTAAGCAACTTTGCCTCCACTTCCTTCCGAAAGAAAGGAATGGCTATGTTACTGAAATGCTATGCATATGTTCTGAAACTATCTATATAATAGAAAGTTCGATTTTTTTCTGTGGAAAATAAAAATAAAAAATGGCGCTCATATATGTAGATGAACTTGGAGTAAACTCTATTTCTGTTAATAAAAATTCTATTTATTTACATCTATGATAGATAGATTGTATTTGAATGTATTTAAAATATCTTATTTGAGTTACATGCTGATTTCATGCTTGTTTCGCTATATTATTAATCACCAAAAGATTTTCACCCCAATTTCCTATTTCAATATCTATAAAAAAATTCCCCCGGATGTGGGTGCATTCCAGTAAGAAGACAAGACATATGGGAGCCATGCAGCGGGACACTTGGCCATCCCACGTGATTGAACATGGTTTCCAACCCAGAGTTAATTTCTCAAGCGAGATGGTCTTAAATTCACTCTCCGCCACCTTCATTTCAATGTACCTTGGTCGCAAAGCATTAAGAGCTCTGATCTCCATCTCCATGGCTATTAAGCAAGCTTCCTCCGCCCATTCTTCCCTCCATTCTTCCCTCACTCTTGTTATTTGTGCATGTCTCTGTTTCATCCCTTTAGCCTCTGGTTCTTGGCCATGCCCCACCTGGTCTCAACCTTCCCTCGGCTTGCTCCGGTGGAAACTCCTCTCCTGCGCTGTCTAGAGTTCCCTCCTGGTCCTGCACTTCTACTCCTCCGACAATCATGCGAAGGCGTCACCGTATGAGATGCAGAAGAGCTGGAGGTCACGACCTCTTGTCTAGACCTCCTCTGAAGCATGCCATGGGCCAAGAATTGAATCTTTCAGTGGGTTGGGAGGAGCCGAGCAGGCTTGATCCTGTCAACCTTTCAGCCCATATTTCCTTGCAACTCCCTGTACCCCCTTTGGCATCTTCCAACATCCGCAACAACAAGCGTTCGCGCAAATCGACCATTCCGACAAAATGAAGGCCCTCCCTGTTATGTCTGTAGGATCGAGGAAGAAGACCCCAACTCCGGCAAGAAGAATGACAATGAAGGTTATCTCTAATTTCATGTGCAAGGTGCTCTTCGGTATTTCTAGCTTTTTAGTAGTGTTCTATAGTATGCCCATGTTTTATAAGTTTTTGTTCTCTGGATTCAGTTTAGTTTTGGCTACTATGTTTGTTGGTTTCCCTTTACGGGTATCATTTTCTGCGTGCTACTGGTGGACTGGTTTCCTGAGTTGGGGTAGTCCAATTTTTTATTTCAAACACTTGATACTTCCCTCCGGAATTGGCTTGCCAAGTCCGGAGGAAGAGAACTATAACTTTTTGCTTTGTATAATATAATAGATAGAGTCTAACTTAGAAAAAAATTATCTATAACAAAATTTTTATATATGTGAACAGATTATGTTGGTTTACATATATGTTTTCACCCACAATTGCCTATTTCAATATCTATAACAAAATTTTCTAGTTGATAACTCTTATAATCAATATCTTTGAAACCTTCACGACCTGCTTCCATGTAAGTATAATTTGCCTTTCATTCATTCATGATGGCTCCTTCTCTGCAACAACTTATTTCTTCTAGGCTACTCTTTCCTATGCTATTGCCTTACGACATTTCTTTTGCAACATATGGTGCAATTACTAGTAATAATAATATTTTAATATTAATATTAGGGCTAATAATGTTTTTTTTTTCAAGGTATTAATAATAATTTGGCCCATAGGACTCACCTAAATAAAACATCTTTTTTGAGTGTTAATAAATATAAAGTTGTTGTGAAACCAGCTCCAAAAAGAGAAGAAAAGAGATATCAACGCCTTAGAAATAAGCCACTTCGAGGGGACAACCTCCAATACATTACATGAATGAACAATTCTTGGATGATTCAAATTACAAAACCTCCTTTCTATATAGAGTCCATGGGGCCACAATGTAATCCTAGCCGACCTAACAATAATAATTTAAGGGCACAATAATAACAAAATGGGGGTTACAAGGGTACAATAATAACAATAAAGGGGTTACACTAACAAAAATAAGGGACTATACTAGTAATATAGGGACCTAACATGCCCCTCTCCTTCAAAAAAGTGTTGTCCTCAATGCTTGAGTAGCTCTGGGTGCTTCTGTATAAAATTCTCATCCTCCCATGTAGAATCTTCGGTGGGTAAGTTCTTCCACTTGATGAGATACTCTGAAATTGATCGATTCCGTAGCTGTCGAGTTCTTGTTTCCATGACCGCTTCAGGTTCCAATATGATTTTTCCTTCCTCATCAAGTTCTGGAAATATTGTTTGAGCTGGAATATTTTCACCTATAACCTTCTTTAAGCATGAAACATGGAAAACTGGATGTACTCGCGAAGAAGCAGGAAGCTCCAATTTGTATGCCATAGTACCAATCTTTTGCAACACCTTGTAAGGACCATAGTACTTTGGCGATAATTTATTATCCTTCTTAGCTTGCTTGAGGGACATTTGTTTGTATGGTTGTAGTAGTAAAAATACCCAATCTCCTACATCAAAAATTCTCTTGCTGTGATGTTGATCTGCCTGTTGTTTCATTCGATTTTGTGCCAAATTTAGGTTATCCTTTAAGAGTTGGAGAACTTCTTGCTGATGCTCGATGTGATCTTCCACTGCTTGAACCTTTGAATTTTGCCTTAAAGATGATGTGATCGATGGTGGATGATATCCGTAAAGTGCCATAAATGGGGTCATTTTTGCTGCAGTATGGAAGGAAGTGTTATACCACCATTCAGCAAGAGGTAACCACTTGACCCATTGTGTTTGTTTATCAGATACAAAACAACGAAGATATCCTTCCAAACATTTATTTACTATCTCGGTTTGACCATCGGATTGAGGATGATAAGATGAGCTATGAGCTAATTGAGTACCCAAACAAGAAAATAACTCCGTCCAAAAATTTCCAGTAAAAATGGGATCTCTGTCGCTCACAATAACCCTTGGGTTTCCATGTAGCTTTTGAATTGTGTCCATAAATGTAGTAGCAACTGTACTTGCTTTAAATGGATGAGATAATGCACACAAGCGTGCATACTTGGTAAGTCTATCAACTACCACCATGATGACACTCTTTCCTTCGGACTTAGGTAAACCTGTGATAAAATCCATTGAAATCTCCTCCCAACATTGACTTGGAATGGATAAAGGTTGTAGAAGACCTAGGGTCTTAATTGTCTCAACTTTATTCTGTTGGAAAACCAAAAATTCCGCCACAAACTTTTGAATATCAGGTTTAGGGCCATCCCAATAAAATTCTTTCTTCACCCTGTGGTAAGTTTTTAAAAATCTTAAGTGTCCTCCTAAAGGAGAAGTGTGCAATTCCAAAAGAATCTTTTGTTTTAGCTAGGAATTATTACAAAGATATAAGCGATCTTTGTACCATTAGGAATCATTTTTCCAACTAAATGTGTTAGATGTACTAGGATCTTGCTGCAACTTTTGAATGAGTGTCCACACTTCTTCGTCCTTCTTCCATTCATCTCTTGCTTCGGTTATCCAATCTGGTTGGATAATAGAAATGGCACAAAGCAATGCTTCCACCTCTTCATTCTTTCTTGAGAGTGCATCTGCAACAACATTTAGCTTCCCTTTTTGTATATTATTTCAAAGTCATAACCCAACATCTTTGTGACCCATTTTTGCTGCTCTTCTGAAGATAGTCTTTGTTCCAAAAAGTGTTTAAGACTATCATGATCAGTTTTTACCTTGAAGTGTCTTCCCATTAGGTAAGTTCACCATTTATTTAGTGCATGCAATATTGCTAACATTTCCTTCTCATAAATAGGTTTCTGTAAATACTTTCCTTTGATTGGACGACTTTCAAAAGCAATGGGTTTTCCTTCTTGCATTAAAACAACACCAATTCCATTTCCTGAGGCATCACATTCCACAATAAAGGTTTTTGTGAAGTCTGGCGTAGCTAAGACCGGTGCTAGGCACATTGCCTCTTTAAGATGTTCAAAGGCCTTAGTTGCTTCAGGAGTCCATGAAAATGCATCTTTCTTCAATAATGTTGTTAGAGATGTTGCTATTCTCCCATAATTCTTAACAAACTTGCGATAATGCCCTGTTAACTCGAGAAATCCTCGCAACCGCTTTATGGTTGTGGGGACTTTCCATTCCTTAATGGCTTTAATTTTGTTAGGGTCTACCTTAACACCCTCGTGAGATACAATATGACCCAGATATTCCACCTCTTTTACTCCAAAGAAACATTTGGATGTTTTTTCATACAATTGTTTCTCTTGCAATAGTTTGAGCACCCTGTCAACATATTGAACATGATCCTTCCAAGACCTGCTGTAGATTAGTATATCATCAAAAAATACTAGCACAAATTTTCTAAGGAAGGGTTTGAAAATGGAATTCATCAACCCTTGAAATGTAGAAGGTGCATTGGTAAGGCCAAAGGCATGACCAAAAATTCATAGTGACCCTCATGAGTTCGAAACACTGTTTTTGGAATATCTTCAGTCTTCATTCTAATTTGATGATATCCTGAACGAAGATCCAACTTGGTAAAATAAATTGCTCCATGTAATTCATCCAATAATTCATCAATCACAGGAATGGGAAATCTATCTTTAATGGTGAGCTTATTGAGCTCCCTATAATCCGGACACATTCACCATGATCCATCCTTCTTGTGTACCAATACTACAGGAGCAGAGAAAGAACTTTGACTAGGTTTAATTATACCCGCCTCTAACATTTCTGCAATCATACGTTCAATTTCGCTCTTTTGGAAGTAAGGATATCTATAAGGCCTGATGTTTGGAGGAACACTTCCTAGAATCAAATGAATAGCATGATCATGATCACGAATAGGTGGGAGTCCTTTGGGAGTTTCAAACACCTTGGAATGATTGTCCAAAACTTGTTGGAGATCTGCAGAAATAGATGATTTTGATGTCGGAACTTCTAGTGAGCATAATTGTGCAATTACGCCTCGTTGTTCTTTCTTTAGAAGCTTTGTCACGACATTAGAGCTTATTATCCTTCCCGGCTTCCCTTCAATTCCTCGTAATTCGACATCCTTTCCTTCTGAAAAAAAATTCAAGAAAAGTTCTTGAAAATTAAAAGCTATCGTCCCCAAAGATTGTAACCATTGTACTCCTAGTACAACATCAGCACCTCCCATAGGAATGGAAAGCATTGGACTATTCAATACATATTCCCCATGGTTAGCTTGATATTATGGCATTTTCCAGAGCAATTTATAGTTCCTCCATTTGCAACCATCACTTGACATTCTGGTGCTGGGTATAGGAAACAATTCAATTCCTTGGCTACCTTACAATGAATAAAATTATGGGTACTACCTGAATCAATCAACACTATTAACTTTTTCTTCTAGATATGTCCTTCTATATTGAGAGTTTGAGGAGTGGTAATTCCTGCCAATGCATTACACGATATGGTCAGACTCATTTCTTCCCATTCTTGGGTTGGTTCCTGGTGTATATCCTCTTCTTGTTCATTTTCTTCCTCCTCTTCACAATCTATGTAAAATGATTTCTTCTCAGCACACTTATGACCTTTAGTGTATTTTCTATCACAAATGTATCAAATCCCTTTTGCTCTTTTTTCTTCCAATTGTTGTGGTGTCAACCTTGTAGGTTGTGGAAATCTAGGAGTAGCAACACTTCCCTCTTTATAGAAGTGAGTGGTAGGCTTCCTTGTCACCATAATTTTACATTCAATTTTCTTGCCAACCTGAATGCCTTCTCCAATGAATCAGGTTCCAAAACGCGAACTTCATGTTGGATGTTATCCTTTAAAGTACATATGAAGAGATCAATCCTGTGTTCCTCTGGAATATCAGTTACCCTTATATTCAATTTTTGGAAGTCCTCAATGTGCTCCCCCACTAAACCCTTTTGTTTGAGATTTATCAATTGGCTAAAGAAGGTGTTGCTCTTTGTATCCTCATAATGTGCTATCATTTCCTTTGTAAAAATTGACCAAGTGACAATTTTTTTATGGGAGCAAAGCCATCGATACCATACAAATGTATTTTGTTCTAAATGTAAAGTAGCAATGCGTACCTTTTGTGTGTTTTGCACATTATGGAGATCAAAATATTGCTCCATCTGTAGTATCCATGTTACAAGATCCTTTCCGTCAAACTTCCTCATATCCATTTGTGGAATATGGTGGTTCTTCCCGCCAACATTAGATTTTATGAAATCACAATTAACATTTATTTTGTTCTCATCATGAGTTTCCTCTACTATCTTTTCACCATTAGGAAACATTTATTGTATCAACTTTGTCAAACCTTCCATGTCTGCTTTTAGATCATTCTTCATGTTTTCCATTTTCTCATCGATCTTAGCTTCCATGTCATCCATCTTAGATTCCATGCGAGCTTCCATGCCATTTATCTTAGATTCCATGCCATTCTTCAAACCATCCATGCATTTCTTCAAACCATCCATCTTAGTTTCCATGCCTTTCTTAAAAACTTCCATGTTATTTTTTGTTGCTCTTTGCGAGAGTGAAATTTGTTGCACTTACTCTTGTAATTTTGACATGTCATGTTGCCATTCTTCGTCTTCATGATTCATAGTAGAGCTTTATAAAGGCTTAATGGGTGTTGAATTATTTTTAGAGGCCATTTTAAAATCCAATACTAATATCTGTTCTGCAATATTCCCTTGGAATCAATTCAACTTGATTCTTCAAACAAGACTCATGCAATTCGGAAAAAAAAAATACACACCTTTTACTTGCTTTTGAGGAGCTCGATATTGAAATTGAATTATCTATATAATTGCAGATCTGCAATATCTGAAATTCAGCCTTGTAGTAGCCCTCTGAAGCTTCTTTCAAATGCCATAGGTCTAATCTAATATGGATTCTTCGAGACAAAGTTATGTCCAATCTCCCACAATGACCCAATTTTGGACTAGTTCAGTAGAGCGAACTTGTACGACTTGCCACGTGTCACTGTTTCCTCCTTTGGCTCTTAAATTGATAGACCAAAAACTACAGTCCATGTACTTATGGACAATTTTTATAGCATTCCAATCCGATGCTCATAGAGAGAGCTATGAAGATTTTCCCACGATCACCTCTTTGAGATGAAATTTAGAAGCCTCAAAAAGCCCTAACTTCCACAGATCATATCTCCGAAAATATTGCGAACCAATATCTAAAATTTTGTGACGATGTTCCTTAGGATTGCGGCTTCGTACTCTAAAAATTTCAGCTTCTGAACCTTCGTAGAAAAAAAGTTATTACGAAAATACCACGATGACCTGTTTAGGTTAAATTCAGGAGCCTGCAAAATGACCTAACTTGCACAAATCATATCTCTGAAAATATTGTGAACCAAGCTCTAAAATTTTGCAACGATGTTCCTTCGGATTTTGGCTTCACACTCTAAAAATTTTAGATTTTAAAACTTCGTAGAACAAACTTTATAGCGACAATGCCACGATGACCTATTTAGAGCAACAAAACCCTAGAATCTCAAAGCTCTGATACCAAATGTTGTGAAACCAGCTCCAAAAAGAGAAGAAAAGAGATATCAACGCCTTAGAAATAAGCCACTTCGAGGGGGCAACCTCCAATACATTACATGAATGAACAATTCTTGGATGATTCAAATTACAAAACTTCCTTTCTATATATAGGAGTTCATGGGGCCACAATGTAATCCTAGCCGACCTAACAATAATAATTTAAGGGCACAATAATAACAATATGGGGGTTACAAGGGTACAATAATAACAATAAGGGAGTTACACTAACAACAATAAGGGACTATACTAGTAATATAGGGACCTAACAAAAGTGAATTATAGAGTAAATATGAAAATATGTTTAATTTATTTACCATACCTCTAATTTATTTATAGATGTTGATTTCTAAACATATTTGATATATTTATTTACCATACCTCTTTAAACCTAATTTATATTTATTTATTTACCATACCTTATTTATTACCATACCTCTTTTATAAATACTGTATTTGGTCCATGGTATTTAGCCTGTGGTATTAATAATAATTTGTCCCATGGTATTTGTCCCATAGGCTTCACCTAAATAAAACCTCTTTTTTGAGTTTTCTTAAGAGGTTTTATTTATTTACCATTCCTCTAGTTTATTTATATTTATATTTATTTACCATACCTATGGAGTTAGTATAAAAAGAGGTTTTATTTATTTACCATCCCTCGATTTATTTAAATTTATTTATTTACCATACATTGGTTTATTATCTTTTTTGAATATGGAGTAAGTATAAAAATATGTTTTATTTATTTACCATACATTGGTTTATTTATATTTATATTTATTTACCATACCTATTTTGTGAGTGTTGGATAATTATTACAAATAAATTGATTATAATTGAGTCAACACTCAAATGTTTACTGGCATGGCATTTTTTACATTACATCTACAAGTGCCCTATACTCCCACATTTCAAATGTTTACTCACATTACATTTCTTACATTATATCTACACATATGTTTACTTACATCACATTTCTTACATTACATCTACACATGTGACCTATACTTCACATATGTTTACTTACATCACATTTCTTACATTACATCTACACATGTGACCTATACTTCGACATTTCAAATGTTTACTTACATTACATTTCTTACATTGCATCTACACATGTGCCTTATACTCAAACATTTCAAATGTTTACTTACATGTGGTTTACTTACATTACATCTACACGTAGCCTGACACTTTAAATGTTTACTCACATTACATTTCTTACATTACATCTACACATATGTTTACTTCTTACATTACATCTACACATATGTTTACGACCCAATAATAACAACAATGAAATTTGAAAAACTAAACAATTTACTCATAAAAAAAGACTTAAATACTATTTAGAATTTCAAGTTTCTCATTGTAATTGTTTATTGACAGTCAAAACCATCAATATAACAAAAATATCGATTATATCTAAAGTTTCTTCATTGAAATTCTTAACTGTCAAAACCGCCACATTGAAGGAGTGCTTGAGTTTTGAAATTCCTACCCTGGTGGCTGGTATTTTCTCAATAGGAAACACAAACGAAAAAATGGGTTCTGTTGTCATGTGATTGTATGTCCATCGGAATTCTGTTGTTTCACGTGAGATGACGCAAAATGCCAAACTGGAAATTATTCCATAGTAAATCAATGGCACACATATGAAAGTTTCGAAGGTCACACAGAACTCCACGAACAAAAATAAAATAACAATGGAACATTTCGCCCAAATACAAAATAATAATAATGGAACAATGAACAAACTGGGGCAAAGTAAGCCATGTGATGTGTCCCTCACGGGCATCCACATTATTAAATTTCACGGGAATCCACGTTATTATTAAATTAGAAGCACCCTTTCATCACTATATAATTCTCCTCTCGTCTGCATTGAGGCATTCTTTTCTTGAGGCATGGCGAAAAAGATATTTGGTAGCAATTATTACAATGGTAGCTTTGATTTTGTTGGTTTGCGTGCAGATAACAGAGGCAAAGGTAAAAACGAAATTAAGACGTGAGAAAATAAGTCACCTGCATTTCTATTTCCACGACTTAGTGGCGGAAAAAATATTAAATACATTTTATTAGAATCAATGAAAAAAAACATCTATATTTGCATTATTATACCTGCCGCCCAGCAAGTATTACCCATTCAGTTGCTGTAATTAGATATTAATTTGTCTAAGAGCAGAATTTTTTTTATCATTTTCCAATAATTAAACATTAATATTTTTTATTGCTTATTTATTTAAATTATTAATATTTTTTATTGCTTATTTATTTAAATTTATTTTTCTTAAATTTTATTGGCTGCAAGTTTTCACTTCTTATTGCAAATGGTTATATGAGCACATGTGGAGTAGTCATATCGGATTAAATGAGAACCGATGATTTCGTATTTGATTCTGTCACACTCCAAGTTTTTAGATTTCTCGGGATATCCTCGCATTAAACCATTTGTACAATTTCACGTGGCCTTCCTTGCCCACATGCTTAATGTCTATGTCAAAAATACCATTATCAGAAAAATCTATGTCTCTTTTCCGTGCTTCTGTGAAACAACCATTCAGCATGGCATGAAAGGGAGCATACATTGTGGCAACTTTCTGCCGATTACAAACTATTTCATCCTCTCCAATGTGGAAAACAACATTATATGAAGAATGATATGAAGTAGAGCCACATTGAAGTAGAGGTTCCTGGAAATGGGAGGATATGAAAATCATTTGAAGCTACTTTTGGTGAAAATTCGGAAATAATATCCAAGGGAGTAAATTCCTGCATGCATTTGCTACACTGAGATAGCAAGTCACTGATCATCTCCTACACTGAGATAGCAAGTCACTGATCATCTCCTCCCCTTGTTTCTCGTGTTTCAGCCAGGCTGCATACACAAGCTTCTCATGAAGAGTACTAGCATGTTTCCAGGCAGATTGGAGACTCCGTCAGAGAAATTTCACTTCACCGAGGCCCCTGAAAACTTGAGATTGCAATAAATAAAGGTCGGAATTTCCATGTTTGGGAGAAGCTTCAAGTTCTTCATGAATCTGAGCCATCACTTCTACATAATCTAGTGGTTTAAAATTCGGCTCTATGGGAGGTTCTGTAAGTTTGATAAGTGATGAGCTGCATGTCAAAGTTTCACAAAAATAAATATAAAATAACTTCTTAACAACTGCCTATGCTAAGGACACAAACTGCCTCTACCAAGCAAACGTCGGTAATGGTTCCTATAGTTCACCTCTGTACTGAACTACCACTTCAAATTTCTCAAGACCACGAAGAACTCACGTTATGCATGCAGAGTATACCTCCCAACTGATTTCAGGTAATTCGCTCCACGTCCTTTGAAACGAAACATCTCCATTTGCTGAAACTTGTTGGTGTGTATCCTTTATTTTTATTTTGTTTTTCATTTTATAATTCACGACATTTTTTGGCTTGGTTGTCTTGTGGATTGAAGATTAGTGGTGTTATAACTCTCATGACCAGCGTCTTCCTAGCAATGTCTTTCTTCCGGGTTATCTTATTCTGGTAATTGTTATGGAGCTTAGGCTGTGTAATTAGGTTTCCTCTAAATTATTGCAGTGTGAAATGAAATAATTAACGCAACCACTTTTTTTTCAGTACTAGTATCTTCTCCAATTTCAAATCTCTTGATTAGTCAATTAGATTTTCCAATACGCAGCTTTATCTTGGTTTCATATGCAACTACTGCTCTTGAACCCTTCTAATACCAAGTAATTATGTTTACACAGGTTGGTCTGGATACCGAGTCAATTCTCTCATTTGCAACTTTGCATAAGTTTGCAAAGATAATTATTCCAGGGTTCATTTTAAGGGCAGAGTGCTCTCTGTGCAACTTTTAGTATTAGTTTCTTTTGTACAACACTGTATATATGAATTGAAAACATCTACAAATATGTACAATATGGGTTGTTCATTTCTAACTGGTTGAATTTGAACTATATTAATCCTTTTTGTTTTGAGCTATTATCTTTTTCTTTTCAGTTAATCGTTGCATCCAAATAAACTTGTATATACATATTTTTTCTGATATATGTACGCATTTTTAGAATAATTTTAATATGGTAAAAAACATATCAACTTTGAAATTAACTTTGTTACAAAGTATCAGTCATGTTCAAAATCACATTGCAACATTTCTATATTTACATTAAGCCGCAGGTAGTAGCTACTCTGTAGCCCTTGTTTCATAATGATCACATACTATTTATATATATACAATTTTAACACGTTGAGGCAAGAGAAATGGTGATTTAATGTAACTTAATGTTATTGAGAATTTCTAGAAGTCTGTGTATTATGTTTGAAATGCTCGACGTTTTGGTTGAACACTTGAATTTTATATTACTTGTTGTAAATCTTCCCTGAATTGTCTCTATGTTATCCCATATTTTTGACAATATCCCGTGTTTTAAACATTTAGATCAAACTCTCTATTGGTGTGCATATTTCTAAAGTTCAATTATCAATCTCTAATAGTTTTTTCTTTTTTTCTTTTTTTGCAGAATAAAAAGTCAAGCCTTGGAGACGCCCTTTATAGAATTATCACTGTCGATTACATCTCCATAAAATGTTCACACCTTGCTCGATTTATCAACAGAGCACAATGCTTTGGAAATGGAAAATCAATTGGAGATGGCCATATACACATGGACAAGAAGAATACACTGTAGGCAAAGAGTCTTGATTGAGAATGGGAAACTAGTGTTAAATCCGCATCATCCCTAGTTAAAGAGTCTGAAAATGAATTGGGAAGAAAGGAGTTGTACATGGAAGTAGGATTAATATGTGGGATGAAAACTTTGTGAATGGATATAGTTACGTGAGGTTTTAGTAAAATAAAATATAAATATTTATAATCCAATAGCCCCATTCATTTCTTTCTTGCAATTTCATCCAAACTTGTCTCAAATCTTCTCCCGAAAAAGCTAGATTCAATTGCAAAGGATATCCTATTTCGACTACCCCATCCATTTGTGAAAACAGAATAGTTTATAAATGTTGAACATACCTTGAGGTGGCTTTCTTTGACAGTGCGATGAGGAATATAGTGAAAGGGCACCGGTGAGCGTTGATACTCTTTGGTGAGTTTTTTTATGAAAGCCCGAGGCCTAGAATTTAGATTGGTGGCTCTATAATTTTTCTTGATTGCCCGAAGTGTGTGGAAAACCAATGTGAATCAGGAGTAGAGGAAAATTTTGTCGACCTTCTGGAGGTGTGTTGAATGTTGTGGCCTAGATCGTGTATCTGGTGGTCAAGATCGCGCATTTGGTGGCCGAGTTTATTTGTCGAGATCGTGAGATCTGATTGCAACGAGATCATTGTGTTGATGACGAGGTAGATCACGTGTTCTGAGATCGAGATCACTTTGTCAGTTCAATTGTTGTGGCACCAGATTGCTTATGTGGTATGTTGGTGTAATTTTATTTTGTTGATCAGGATTGTTGTAAGATCGCCTATGTTTTTTGTTGAAAGCATTGATTTTTTGGGGTTGAGGATCTTGAGGTAGATCAATAAATCACGATGAATAATCAGATGGCAGAGGCGTACTTGAACGAGAGCAATAAGATCGATTGGTCCAATTATTCTATTTGGAAATTCAAGTTGTAGACCGTGCTTGAGGGGAAAAATGCATGGGCGATTGCAATTGAGGATGACTTGAAGCCGACTACATCCGGAGGTGAAACAATTGCAACAATTCAGTCGTTGAAATTGTTGTTGAAAGACTACATTATAGCTCACATCAGAGAGGGAGAACAAAGTGAAAGTGTTGTTGAAATTGTCAGTGAAAGACTGCATTATCCCTCACATCAGAGAGTGTAGGTCAGCAAATGATATTTGAACAACTCTCAAGGATTTGCATGAGATAAAGAATACAAATCATTTATTGTTCCTGAAGTGCAAGATTCTATCCATCAAAATGAAGGAGAGTGAATCACTCGCTGCATTCATCTCTCGGATCAAGGAGCTGAAAAATAAGTTGGCCGATATAGGGGAGACAATATCGAACACTGATCTCGTCACGGTTACCATGAATGGTATGAGTGAAAATTATCAGATGTTTATTACAGGACTGAATGCAAGGGAGAAAGCCCCCAATTTCGAAGAATTTACATGGATCTTGATACAAGAGGAAGAGAGGCAGATGACTCTGAAACCCCAAAATCCAGATATTGCATTAATGGAGAAGAAAACTTATCTTTCAGAGGAAGAGTAAGCACAGGACAGAAAGGCGGAGGCGCACCACAAAGAAATCCACCTCAAGGTATGTCTTCGACCAGAAATGATTCAGAGATCAAGTGTATTTATTGTGGTAAATCTAGTCACATTGCTAGGAATTTCCATAAGAAGAAGCTTGATGAAAATTGACATAGGCATAAGAAGCATGCAAGGCACTTTGTCGATGAAGATCAAAATGAGGACCTTAGACTATTTATGTCTAATTCTGTTCTCTCTACTGAGAATGATGAAGCAGAAACTTGGTTTGTGGATTTTGGAGCTTCCACTCATATGCCAAGTAACATACATTGGTTTGAAAATTTTAAAGAGACCAGCAATGGTGCTAATATCTACCTTGGTGATGACAAAGGTTACCAAATTAAAGGGTATGGAAATATTCATATGATATTTCCTGATGGTAATATTAAGCATATTCAAAATATGATGTATGCACCTAGAATTAAAAATAATATGATATTTGTCTCTATGATAACATACCATAATATTAAGGTAGAATTTATTAAGTCTTATTGTTTTATTAAAGATCTACTGGACCATATGAAGCCAATTGCATCGGGTATTCAAGTTGGAGGCCTATACAAGCTGAATGTAAGAAGTGCACCACACTAAGCCTTGACTTCAACAGTTATGACAACAGAGAATTTGTGGCATAAAATCTTCAGTCATATCAATTTTCATGACCTACTACTACTTTAGAAACAAGGTATGGTCAATGGTCTCCCTGTTCTAAAAAATGTTCATGTTCATTGTGAAGGATGTGCCCTTGGGAAGATTCATAGGGATGATTTTCCCTCAATTTCAGATAAGGAGAAGAGAGATATACTAGAGCTCGTGCACACTGATTTATATGGGCCGATGCAGAGAAGGTCATTAGGAGGTGCATATTATTTTTTATTATTTGTTGATGGTTGCACAAGATTTACCTGGGTATATTTTCTCAGAAAGAAGAGTCATACTTTTGAATACTTTAAAGAATTTAGGAGCATGGTTGAAAAACAAACAGGGAAGTTCATCAAAATTCTGCACTCAGATAAAGGGGGAGAATACAAGCAGAGTGGCTTCATCAAATATTGCAAGGACCATGGGATAGTTCAACAGTTCACGAGACCCCACACTCCTCAACAGAACGGGGTTGCAGATAGGAAGAATAGAACCCTTTTGGAGTGTGCACGCAACGTGTTAAAAGGTAAGAACCTGTCTAATGGTTTTTGGGTAGAAGCAATAAATACTAAAGTGTATTTAAAGAACAGGAGTCCAACAAAAAGCCTTGATCTTAAAACTCCATTCGAAGCTTTATTAGGTTTCAAGCATGTAGTTAATCATTTAAGAGTTTTTGGCTTGTAAGATTTTGCTCATGTTCCAAAAGAGGATAGGAAGAAACTGGATTCAAAGGCCATTAAATGCATTTTTGTTGGGTACTGTACAAATTTTAAAGCTATAAACTATTAATTCCTTCTACTCACAAAGTGTTTGTGAGTAGAGATGTAGTATTCCATGAGCAGGTTGATGATGGAAACTATGATAAAGGCAATGAAGACTGGGGCATGCCTTTCTTGGTGGAAGATGGAAGTGATGAAACAAGGGAAAATCATGAGCA
Source organism: Pinus albicaulis (assembly GCA_034641835.2). Classification (NCBI taxonomy): domain Eukaryota; kingdom Viridiplantae; phylum Streptophyta; class Pinopsida; order Pinales; family Pinaceae; genus Pinus; species Pinus albicaulis. The sequence goes on along the minus strand of CM076570.1, from coordinate 506,252,641 downwards.
ACATCAACAACAAAGAAGGGAGGAATCAGATGATATAGATGCAGTTAGCAATCCAAGTCCATTAAGGGATGATAAAAAAAGATTTGAGGCCACTCCAATACCAAGAAGATCAGGAAGGCAGACTTGCTTACCTGCCAGGTATAAAGACTATGCCCTCATGACAAATATCTTGAATGTTGTTGAGCCCTTAAACTATAAATAATCAAGTGAATATGATGAGTGGAGGGAAGCCATGGAAGAGGAATATGAGTCAATAATTAAAAACAAAACCTGGGATCTAGTTGCACTACCTGAAGGCAAACAAACCATAGGTTGCAAATGGTTATACAAGTCAAAGTTTAAAGCAGATGGTAGTATAGATAAATATAAATCTAGGTTGGTGGCTAATGGGTATTCGCCGAAATAAGGTATTGATTATGAAGAAACCTTCGCCCCTGTAGCTAATTTAAACACCATTAAAATGTTAATAGCCTTAGCTACAAAACATCACTGGAAAATACACCAGCTAGATGTGAAATCTACTTTCTTAAATGGTGAATTGAAAGAGGAGGTGTATTTAAGACAACCTAAAGGGTTTGTTAAACAAGGGCAAGAACATTTAGTCTGTAGATTGAGGAAAGAACTGTATGGATTAAAACAGGCACCCAGTTCATGGTATGAAAAAATTGACTCATTTTTCTTACAACATAGTTATAAGAGGAGCAAGAACGACCCAAATCTGTATACTGTGTTTGATGAAAAGGGGAAAATTGTTTTGATTTATTTATATGAGACGATCTTATTATTATAGGAAATGCTGATGAGCTCATTAAATAAATAAAAGTAAATATGTCACAGGTTTTTGAGATGAAAGACTTTGGAGAGTTACATTATTTTTTGGGTCTTGAATTCTAGAGGGATTGTGGCCAGACTTTTCTGTCTCAGGGAAAGTATGTCAGGAGCTTATTGAAAAAGTTCAGAATGGATCTGTGCAAATCTGCCTCAGAGCCTTTAAAGTAGAATGTCAAACTTCAGAATGATGATGGTTCTAAGGAGGTAGATGCAACATTGTACAAACAACTAGTTGGGAGTTTGATTTATCTAACTACAACTAGACATGATTTAGCTTTTGCAGTTAGTGTTTTGAGCCAGTGTATGTCAAAACCTCTTGAGAGTCATTGGGTGGCAGCAAAAGGCATCTTAAGGTATCTTCAAGGAAACTTAGACTTTGGTAGTCAATATACCAAATCTTTTTATGTTAGATTGACATGTTTTTCAGATTCAGATTGGGCCGGAAATATGGATGATAGACGATCCATAACATGTTATGCATCCAACATTGGGCTTGGGGTCATTGCATGGAGCAGCAAGAAGCATAACATTGTATCCTTATCTTCTGCAGAAGCAGAGTATCAAACAATGTGTGCAGCAATGTGTGAGGCAATTGGGTTGAGGAGACTTCTCCATGATGTCGGAGAAGAAAAAAAGATGCAAAAGTTATCATATGTGACAACCAAACCTTAATAAAACTTGCAAACAATCCTGTGTTTCATAAAAACACAAAGCATATTGATACACAATTTCACTTTGTTAGAGAAAAGGTTCAGTCAAAATAAATTTATATTGAATATTGTAATAATTGTGATAATGCAGCAGGCATTTTTACCAAGCCCCTTAGAAGAATTAAATTTGAATTATTTAGGGAGATGTTAGGAGTACTAGTGAACCCTTTCTCCATTAAGGGGGAGTGTTGGAATAATGGAGAATGCATTATTGGAGAGAGTTTGATCATTAGTTGTGCGTGTATCCTAGTTTAGGAATTAGTTCCTATTTTCTAGGTGTTAGTTCTAACTCTCTATTCTCATGTAAACTTATATATTCTTGATGTTAACGATGAAAGGGTAGAGCGTTATGCTTGAGGAAATCTCCAGGTTTAGCTTGCTCACCTGTGAGCTGCTAGTTTCAAAATATATTTGGTTTCTTCCATTTTTTAACATATTCCATGTTGTATTCTTTTGTTTCCCAAAGTTGGCACTACTACATTTCGCGGAAATTCCGACACCTGTTTCCGACGCTTTTGACCAAATGTCGGAAATTTTCCCAAATTTTTTCCATCCCGCCCGAAACCGTCGCTATACCGACGTCTATAGAAAAGTGTCGTAATACCGACACTTAAACTAGTGTCGCAATTACGACGTTTAAGGGAAGACGTCGCAATTGCGACACCATGGCCCAAAGCGTCGCTATTGAGACGACTCTAAACGTCGCAACGGCGACACAATGTCTAGGTGTCGCCATTGCGACGTTTAGAGGCACCGTCCTAATAGCGACGCCTTTTCCGCCGTCGGTATAGCGACAGTTATTTTCACGCTACATAAAAATACCAAACTTATATGGGCGCTACATAAAAATTCGAAACTTATATGCGCGCTACATAAAAATGTTTGGTATTTGTCGCAATAGCTACGTTTGATATCACGCGCGCATTCACTCTCTGCTCTTGCAGAATAGCATTTGCGGTCAGCATTCGAGCTCAGCTCTTGCAGAACAGCATTTGCCCTCAGCATTCGCCCTCAGCGTTCGCCCTCAGATCTTGCAGAACAGCATTCGCCCTCAGCGTTCGCCCTCAGCTCTTGCAAAATGGTAAGTTCTTACTGCAGGCCCTTCCTCCTATAGTAGTGTTGACTCTATTTGGGTTTTTTTGGTCAATTCCATTGGATTTTGTTAGGCTGTAGGGTTCTCTGTAGATGTCAAGAGTCAAGATTCAATACCCTCTATTATCTTCATCACCCAATACAAGATTTAAATTTGTCCCAAAGAAACGCTTATTAATTTGGCAGCCATTATTTCTCCCTGCTTTAAAAACCCTACATTTAAATGAAAACAAGCATTGCATTTCAACTACAAAAATCTATTAGTGTTCAAATGTACATGTGTGCCTTCACATTGCGTGCGATGTCACGCGCGCATTGCGCCCTCGCTCTTGCGAGAACACCATTAGCCCTCGGCATTCGCCCTCGGCTCTTGCGAACGACATTCGCCTTCGACGTTCGCCCCACCCGAGCTCTTACGAACGTGCCCTCGTCGCCACAGGCTCTTGCGAACAACATTCACCACAGATTCCCCCTCGGCTCTTTCGGAGAACGACGTCGCCACACTGCATTCGCCCTCGGCTCTTGCGGAAACGACCTTTGCCCTCGACGTCGCCCTCGGCGTTAGCCCTCGACTCTTGCGAGAACAGCGTTCGCCCTCAGTTCTTGCAGAACAGCATTCACCCTCAGCTCTTGCAAAATGGTAAGTTCTTACTGCAGGCCCTTCCTCCTATAGTAGGGTTGACTCTATTTGGGTTTTTTGGTCAATTCCATTGGATTGTGTTAGGCTGTAGGGTTCTCTCTAGATGTCAAGAATCAAGATTCAATACCCTCTATTATCTTCATCACCCAATACAAGATTTAAATATTTCCCAAAGAAACGCTTATTAATTTGGCAGCCATTATTTCTCCCTGCTTTAAAAACCCTACATTTAAATGAAAACAAGCATTGCATTTCAACTAAAAATATATATTAGTGTTCAAATGTACATGTGTGCATCACTTGTGTAGGGTATTCCTTTTCCACTTTCACATTATCCAAGAATGTGTGATTTTTTGTGATTTAGATTGTCTTGAAAAAGGAAAGGTAAATTATTTCCCATGGAAAAAGAAGGTTTTCCCTTTTTATAGGGTGTTTGGACTTACTTGGAAAAATTTATGGTATGCCTTTCATATTATGTAGTTTAAATTTGAATTAACAGATTATTCTACATGAAAATATAATTACCTATGTGATGTCCTTCATCACTAATTAAAATTATAGGCTTTCAATTTCCTAGACTCTAACTCATCCGATGCTAAATTCTAGGTTCTCATTGGTGGATCACTCTTCCATTGATTTCCTTTCCCTCTGGATCTTGTCATACTTTAAAAGTCATCAATGATACATATATTATTTCAGGTATCCTAAAAGGCTTTATAGTAGAACATACTGTGAAGTTTTTTTGACACTTGAGGATTCTTTTTAGAACTGCAACGCGGTCTATGCTATCGAGTTATATATCAAGCAACTTGTCCTTAATAAACACACTATGAGGTAGGTTCAACCAGTTTGAACTTGTTGGGACATAGCATATGAAGTTGTGTGATGAGTCCATATCATAGGTCTATTATGGTGACAAAAGTGAAGACATGTAATGATAGTTATTATGTTAACATTACTAGAAACATTTTCGAAATTATCCATGCTATCAAGATGTCAAAATTCCAAGCATTAGGTGTCAATACTCGTAGCTAATAGATAATAATAATAATATAAAAAAATCACAACTTTATTCTTGAAATATGATTGTTACACATTTGTAACCTAGTTCATGAGTTACTATCACCCAAAGATTGCAAAACAAACTTAAAATATAAATTAAACCAACATGAGAATCCAACTAAGGGTTTCTCGACAAAATCATGCCATAACCTGGCATTTTGAAACCCAAATTTGAATCCATCATAAGTAATACAATGCAAACTCAGATGGATTTTCAATGCATGTTTGCATGCTACACTTATTCTCCGTCTAGATATCATTTTTTAAATGGAACCATTAGTCAAGTCCACAGTCCTTTTTATGTGAAAAATTTCAGCTCTATTTGAGCTCTTTTTTGCTCCACCACCTCCATAAACCAGTGTTACACGGGGTCTCGCCCCCCCACCTAGGGGTCTAGATTCCTCACCCCCTCGCGCTCCGGGGTCTTGGGGACTTCTAGGGAATGTTTCCCTCACGCCCCCTCACGTCCCCTCACCGCCCCTTTTAGTTTATGGTTTCGTGTTAAAATTTGATGTGCCACTTAGCATATTTGAGAATCCAAGTGATTCTGATTCATATGGTGACATGGTTGATCTTGATATATTCGTGCAGAAGTTGGATGCAGAGACTAGTGGGGCATTAACTTGAGCATTTATGCTCATTTATCATTATGATGATATCATTTGATATTCATATGTTATGTTTTATGTTTTATGTTTTAGACATAACTTATTTGCTTTTAAGTTTTATGTTTCAGACTTGAGTTGTAAACTTCAGTTTAAACTTTATTTTGAATCTTGATATAATATGTCATATGATATCTTAAACTTTATTTTCATTGTACATTGTTAGTAGTTACATTAATGATTATATAGTTACAAACTTACAAACTTACATGCATGATTGTATGATGTATGTTTTAACTTTTAACTTTAAAATTTGTTTCAATTATATGATTCATCATTCATCGATTTGTAATTTTATCATTTATGATTTATCTTTCATGATGCAAGTGTATGATGACTGTATATACATTCCTTGCAAAAATATAGTTACATTTTAAATATTAAATTTTATATTTTTTATGACCCCGACGTCCCCCCACGTTTCCTGAAAATTGGTAGGGAGCTTTTGCATAGGCCGCTCCCGCGCTCCCTCGTCCCCTCGCTCCCACCTCCAGGGGACTTTGTGGAACATTGCCATAAACATATGCAAACATATATCATGATCTTGGAATCCATTACATATGTATGTGCCAATGTTCCATAATCTTGCCCCATCATCAATTTAAGAAATTTCCATTGACTATCAAATTATGGAGGGGGGGAACTTTTTGCCGCAACATTTGGCTCAAAATCAGGGACCATCTTCGTATGAGGTGAATGAGAACTATAGATATTTGAAGAAGTAGATTAGTGCCTTTTCCTCTAGCCATGGAGTCATATACAGTCATCCATCACAAAAATTTGTCTTTGTTTATTCTCACCTTGAAAGTTGCAAAAAATCATGCCCTAATTGAAACGACACTAAATTTGAAAGATATAATAAAAATGCAAGCTAGAAGTGCCCTATTAATACAAAGGGAAAACCTTCCTACCTACCCTAACTGAGATAACTTTTGATTGAATAGGAAACATGATATTTCCTATGGAGTTGATCCAACAACTTGTTAAATGTATGGGACTAAATCATGCATTTGATTTCCAGGGAAACATGCGCATGAAGAGAAAAAGTGCAGAATTAATGGAAAATCCATACATGCCACTTAAAAAAACTACACCGAAAGGTCAAAAAATACTTAAGGCCTTAACTTAATTTGAATCCAAAAATGACAAAACAGGATTAGTGAAAACACGAGAGTGGTGTGGGTGAACAACATAAATAAAAAGTGAAGATACCTTCCCCAAGATGCCTTTGTCACCGTTGTATGAAAACATGTTTTCCTTTCCCTTTATACCTGCAAGTGAATGCATTATAGGTATGGTGTTTTCCCAGAATAGGAGAAGCCTACTTAAATATATCATTCGTGGATTGAATGTTTGGGTGCCTTAATGTGCAATGACATGTTTCCAGGACCGAATTCAATGCAAGGCATATTTGAAACTCTAACTCTGTCTTCCGGTGTCTTATTAGAAATGATTTCAGTTTTCATTTTGTGTTTTCAAGTTAGATATTGTTTTCAAGTTTTTACATTTATAATTTTATTGCAATGTGGCAGACTGATCAGAGCAGTGCAGGAACAACCCCGAGACAAGATGATCGCGGAAAGAGGCCAGCGGAAGAACATGTAAAGTGCCAGCATTGCTCTATCTTTAGGTATTTTAGTTATTTACATAATTGAAATAATATTAATTTTGTTCAAATATGCAGACACCTAGCCATGGTACGCCCGATGATTCCCTCTTTGAGGAAGAGCTTTCTTCATCCCTATCTCCAGTGTTGTTGTTGCAAAAAAAGGCACGAGATGCAAGGTCGGAATTTAATGCTTTGATAGACGCGCCTCAAACACCTGAAACAAAAGAGAGGATACAACATCTTATGAGGCAGCTAAATAGATATCAGGTAATAATAAAAAGTCAAAAGGATATTTTTTTTGTTCTGCATGAGATGAATTGTGATAGTTTGATTTTTAATTTTTACATTAACTAAACTAACAAAAAAGTTCTTTTGTATGTAGCATTTTCTGGCATTTGCTGAACCCGGTGTTGGTGGTAGTGGGACACAAGGGCAAGAGATTGCCCAAAAACCCTCTCGTACACCTTCTACTCCTTTAGGTGCTAGCCAAGAAACACACCCTGCCCAAGCTGACACCCAGCCAACTGTTGAACGTGTTGGCAATGATGAGGCTGATATGGCCAACTACATTATTGTGTTTCCTGGAGCTACACGTGTCAGCTCCACAAGGACCATTAATGGCACGTTGTTGGTGAATGATGAGGGTGTCCCTATAAAGCATGTACAACTCCCAGGTAAATTTTAATATTTTAACTATTTCATGTACTTTATCTAAAACATATTTATCATGATTTTTATTTTTAAATTAATGATAATATCTTCTTTTTTCTTTTGGTTTTATTCTGTGTAGGAAACAATGAGTTCTACATGATTCTGGAGAGCCATGCGTTGGTAATTTTTGGCCCAACCATACGTACAGGGTGGAATTCCCAGAATTCCAACCTGAAAAAAGAACTTTTAGATTATCTAGAAGCCCTTTTGGGGTCGGCACATTTGACAGAAAAGCGGTGGCTCAGGTAGCCGGCAAATATTTGAAATATACCAGGGACACCTATAGGACGCAATTGCAATTTAACCCTAGATATGAGCGTCCTCTCGCAGTTTCAGAGAGTGAGTGGAGAGCACTCATCCATGACGGGAAAGAGAAAATGGCAAAGAAAGAAGGAAAAATGCCAACTGGACCCGCAAGGTAAATTACAACTTTAATTCAATAGCTTTAATTTTCTTTATGTCTAAAATAAAAGTGTGCTACGTCATATCTGACTTCAATCTTTTGATGCTAGGTTGCCCGACACCTCAAAGGCAACCAAAGCTAGGATAGAGAAAAAGGGCCATCACAAGCTCGGCCAGGGTGGCTACTTGAAATTAGCTGCAAGAATTGTAATTAAGTAGCTAAACATCTTATAATTAATTGTATCGCCTTCCAACGTTTTTGTAATCCTATCAGATAAGATTAAAAATACACAATCATATATAATGTAGGGTGATGACTTTGGAACAATAACTACAGAGGAAGATAAAAATATTGCTTTCCGTTTTGGCTATCAAGCCGTAGTTGAACGTCGCAGAAGCTTGGGGCAGGTCCCAAGATCTACAATGCCTGATAAGGTAAAACATTAACCTTTCAATATTTTTGTTTTCGTCCATAAATTTAATGTCTAACAACTTTGTTTAAATCAGGGGAGCAACACTACCGACGAGGTAAATAACCCAGTTTTAGAGCCGTATGTAGATGATCCTCTCATGCAACCTGATCATTGTAGTGGGGACCAGGCCGACAATGCTGCTATCAGTGAGGGTCGTGACGGTAATTAATTTCCACTTATATTTTTTTCTAATTATACCTTGATGGTTGTCCTTATAACGTTTTTTGTTTAAATGACAGAGAATGTTTCCCTTGAGGATCTTACCACCAGAGAGGAAGACAGGGCAACAATCCCAACGGCAACAACTGGTGCACCAGGTAAATAATCTCATTGCAATTTTTTTTATTAATATTACCGAACTAGTTCAATGATATTTAAAAACTGATAATTAAAATTTAATATTATCTGTTTTTGTAGGCGATGCCCCGTCACCGGATGAGACCAGATATCGTGACAACGCAACTAGGTCAGCGGCGACAACTGGTGCACCAGGTAAATAATCTCATTGCAATTTTTTTTATTAATATTACCGAACTAGTTCAATGATATTTAAAAACTGACAATTAAAATTTAATATTATCTGTTGTTGTAGGCGATGCCCCGTCACTGGATGAGCCCAGACATCGTGAATACGCAACTAGGTCAGCAGTGCGGGTTGAAAGGCACGAAACAGGAGCAGAGCACGATGATATTGATGATGTAATTAAGAGCTTTAAAAATAGGAAGAAGAAAAAGAAAGTTTGACAATGTAAAATATTGTATTATTATAAGACAAATGTTACCATACTTGGAACATTTTTTTGCGTTATATAAAAAACTCATTTATCATACTATTTTTATGTCAAGCATTAATTGCAATGTTTCCTTGCGTACTTTTTGTTGAATTGGTTTTTTACTAGTTATTGAATATTTTTTTTTATGCTCATGAAAGTAAAAAATGAAATATAGATTGGGTATTGGGGAATTGAGAGTGATGTGAGGGGGGGGGAGGGGCCACAAGAGCTTCCACCTTCACGTGGTTGGCCCTGTTTAGTAGAGAATAATTTATTGGAGCGATTTAATCTTGGAGCAAACCTCCCTTGATCCAGCGTAGCAACAAAAAAGTCATTGTTGACTTAGTTGCTACTCTTTGAGATCGTGGGAGGCTTGTTCCAAGTTCATGCGACTCCAATAAATTGTTCTTGAAACGAAGAGGAGCTTATTCAAGTATGTTTTGACATTTTCAACATATGTTCTAACATTATCATAAGAATGCATCTTAGAGTAAAAATACTACATCAATTACTTGTATTTATTGTATAGATAATGATGGATTTTGATTGACTTGGCAGTGCAGGTACAAATCCTCTTGCATCATGAGCAATACAACTTGTCAACCAGGGTCATGTCTAGGATATTTTTTCTTGTGCGCTTGACATTTTGTAAGTTCCTTTACGGTTCATAATTCAATATTAAGCTTGTGCACGATTATTATCTAGGTTTTTTGTATGTGTTTTTTCATCTATTTGATTGTAAGCAACTATGCATGTTTCCTGTTGTCCACTATGATTTCTCCCATTACCACTCCCAGGATGAATCCAACTTTATTGTTACATAGGTTACTTTATTGTTACTATGATTTCTCCATTTACGATTTCATAGGTTACATCATGTAAAGTTGTCAATCTCAAGTTGGTGATGAGCTTTAGTTCTCCAGATTTGGGGCTTTTCTGATATTTTCTCCCTCATGTCATTCCTGCATCACCTTGTTGTTTGAGCATGCCAATTATCTACCACTTGTACCAATTGGCACATGTCAATCTCTGAGTGGTGCCACATTTCACCTATTTTCAGTGAGAGTTTAGGGTTTCTCTAACATAGCTTTAGAAATCCGATTCAGTGCCTGCTTGAATATTGTCACATAATACTTATGGTTTGGATTGATGAGCATGTTCTGAATGGTTGGTTGATTCATAATAACCACCCATAAATCTCCCTTCCTCTAACACAGAGAAAATAAAAATTTCTTTGACAGGAGACAGAGTTTCAATACTTTGAAAACAAACTTCTATTCCATTCAATAACTCAAAAAAAAACTATTACACTACTTCCTCACTGAGAGGGATTACAAAATTATGACTGCTACAAAACGCAGTGCATAAAACCAACTCACTGTCTGTTCAAAACAAACATACTCGTCTCTAAGACACTCTGCTGTGTTTTTCCCTTTCGCACTGCTGTGCATACACACTTAAAAAGTTACACTCAATTTTTCACTTTTTACACACTGCTATGTAATAAAAAATTTACGAACTGTCTATAAAAAAAACTACCAAGCTTTTTCGACCTTTTTATTTTTATATGCCGGAACATATAAAACATATTATAATAAACCCTCTTTTAAAAAAAGTAAAATTAAAACTAAATTCTATGGCCCACCTTTCATTTCGCATATGATATATATATAACATATGTATATATTAAACTATCAAAACATTAAAGAACCCTTTCCGTCGAACTTCAAAAGTCTAAATAGATTGAATTTCAAACCAAATTCGCGTTCCAAAATGGGATGCTGACGTCTGCCTAATTTTAACTCGAATTCTCAATCCAATGTGCCCTATAAAAAAATCGGGTCCGGTTTTCAGGTTTTCAGATTCCCTTCAATTTCATGCGATCCAATATTAATGCTCCACGTGTCCTCCTTTTGAATTTACAAAACTGTCGGGTAAATTTCTGTTTGTTTAATTTCTGGTTGGTGAATTGCGTTAATGCTGGCTGTTGTGTTTAAATACAATCCTGTACAGAAATATGGCCGTGGCCGTCTACAAAAAAAACTTGCAGGAATTTTAAATGCTGAATTAAATTTCTGGATGGCATGCAAGCAACCTCCAAAAAAAAATGTTGCTGCTGCATCCGTCCTTCTGCTGCAGCAGTTGAAGTTAAAATTCAACAGCACAGGGTTTAATAAGTGAGGGTGTAAAGGTAACTTTTTGTCGATGGTACCGGATTAAGATCATCTATTCATTTTTGTAGGGTCTTATGGTGTTTGGTTTTTTAGTTTTGGGTTGGGTTTATTGAGTCTAAGATAGTTTTTGAGTGAAAAAATTGCTATCGGGTATTAAAAAAATTTGGTTCTTTTGTCAAAATTTATGAGCTTGTTAGGAAATACAAAACTGACAATGGTTGTATCTTAAATTTGTGGAAAATAATTTGAAATGAAACCTTTTTGTTTAGGTTGTTGCAACAGGTGCAAACCCCGTTCAAATTACTAGGGGCATTGACAAGACAATAAAGGCCCTTGTTTCGGAACTCAAAATTTTGTAAAAGGAGGTAAACGCTTGCCTTTTGAGTAGGCTGGTTTTCCTTTTTGCTGATGGTTTGGTGTATCTAATTGAATTAGTTGCCTAAGGTATTTTTGGTTGCAAACTCCTTTTTCATTTTTCATACAGTATTGGCCTTGTGGAATACATTTGATTGTGTGGTCTTGTTAGATCTACAACATTTGTAGTTGTTTAGTCTTATGGCCGAGGTGCACTTTTATTATGGAAATAGTTGATGCAATATTGTCATTTAATCCTTACTGCAGGGTAGCACGTTGAGAAGTTTTTTGTGAAACATTTGGTATTCAAAATGACACTTGATCCTATACAGCATCATGCACTTGACTTCAAAATTTATATTCAAAGTGTGCCAGACAATTCTTGCAAAATTTCAAATATTTAGGTTGTTTTAAACCAAAATTTCAATCACCCTCCAGACTTATGCTAATTATCCGCCAATCGTTTAATTAGACAATTTCATTATACTCCGGCCCCACCTATATATATCAATAACCAATCAAACACTCGTATCGTACCTGGCTATCCTCCGCACACCTTAGTTAACCTCCGGGAAAGTTCAACGTGCGACCACCGTCCGATGGCCCTTCTCCAAATCAACAACTCTTGGCAATTTCGCTCGGCTTCCAACGTCGGGCTTTAACGTGCGATGGCGTGGGTTAAACGGTTGTTTTCCGGGGTCACTTCGCCACGTGTCGCATTCCCTATGGAATCGCTCGCGAATAGGAAATACCACCTACTCCGCAAAAGCGGTGCGATATGGGCAACCAGCTTTTGTGATTCCGCTCGTGGTTTTGGTAGAGGGCTTGACCACGGGTGCATGTCTGGTTCCGCTATCCTTTTTTTTTTTAACTCATGTCCAATCCTCGGGTCAGGTTCCGAAAGCACAACAATTTTGTCTCTTTATTAAGCGGGATTTTAATATGTGTATTATCAAAGAAAACCAACACAAATTTTATAAGAAAATTGTTCAAAAGTTGAGCCCGCCGGACTTCAAACGGCGATAAACCATAATTCAAACCAAATTCGCGTTCCAAAATAGCCTGCTGACGTCGGCTAATTTTGTGACGCGAATTTCTTATCAAATTCGCCCTAATATTTTACGGGTCCGGATTTCCACTGCGCGAGCGGCCCAAACAAAGATCCGCTCCAATCAATTTTTGCCACGTGTCCTCAATAAAAACTTGCCCCGCTCCCGGCTGCGGGTGCATTCGATGGCGTTTAAGGTGATGGGACATGGATATGGCGATTTCATATCATTCGAATTAACATTTAACGCTGTTGAATTAAGTTTTCACATCAAATCTAGATTAATTAATTTTTAACACTGTTCAAGATCGGACCTCCACTCCTCTGAGCGATTCCGCACGCTCCAATTTGATCCGGCCTTCGGCTCTCATTATTAATGATCAGAGATTCATTATGACGGCCGTCCTTTGATTGCATTGCAGACGGGTCGACATAAAATGGCGTTTAGCCATGGTTTTTCAGACAAGCCGGTTGCTGGATTACACTGTCTGGTAACTGCGATGATAAGGAGAAGTGGCCAGCGGAACTTCTGCCTAGACTTTGCTGCATATTTCCATTTCTCTCGGTTCTGTACTCTCTGTCTGTCTTCCTCTGTTAATTGGAATTATGCTTCTTCGTCTCTTGTGCCCACTGCGATTGCACCCATGCCTCGCGTGCATCATAGGATGCGTTGCCGCAGGGGGAGCACTAGAGGTCAATCCCGGCGCGCTCCCTCCAGCACCTCAACAGAGGCTAGTTCACCTTCTCCCACGACGCGCACTGCGCAATTTTCCTTTGATTGCACCCTCAACCGCCCGCGAATCACAGCTGTAGTCACTGTGGTCTTCCGCGAGGAGGCCCAAACGCAGGAAGAATGCACCCGTCCGGCGGGTCTGAGCGGGTTTTAATTTTTTTTTCTTGCTTAGCAGGCCCAGTTAATTGGGCTGCTTTTAGTTTATTTTACTGTGCTGGACCTTTAAGTAATATTTTTGAATTCTGTAAATTAAACGTTCAAGACTGGTTTCCCCGTATGAGGGCAGTCTTTTTAATTTTTTGATTTTTTGATGACAAATTTTCCATGAGTATGGCCAGGCAATGTTTTTGACTTCGGTGTAATTTTATTCGCAATGTTAATAGATTAAATTTACTTTGAATTCTCACATGATTAGCGTTTTTCTTGATCTGTTCAAGGATTTTGGGTACTTTAATTTGTATTTGGAACAATGGACGTCGGTACTCTATCTGTTGCTTTACCGTTCTACATACTACTATTTCACTTTCTTATAGATGCCTCGGGCATATTTGAATGCTTTCTCAGATTGTCGATAATCTCCATGTGGACCGTTACTGGATTTTATATCATGTCCCTGTATGTGACATGGGGTATTTTTCTATCATTGTCCGGGGTGGGACTTCCACTTTTCTGGATGGATATTTGGGTTCCAATCTTCAGATGTGAAAATGTAATGACTTCATGGACTGTTTTACTTCATATAATATATTCAAAACAACGTTTTTTCTCTTCTGAAAAAAAAAATGATTAATGTTTATCATTCTGCCTTCAAAACTAGCGATGCTGGTCTATGTTGTTGGTTTATTGATATGGTCTGATGGTCTTTTTATATTTTGGACATATCACACTCCTCACATGATTAGCGTTTTTCTCTGTTCAAGGATTTTGGGTACTTTAATTTGTATTTGGAACAATGGATGTCGGTACTCTATCCGTTGCTTTACTATTCTACATACTGCTATTTCACTTTCTTATAGATGCCTCGGGCATATTTGGATGCTTTCTCAGATTGTCGATAATCTCCATGTGGACCGTTACTGGGTTTTATATCATGTCCCTGTATGTGACATGGGGTATTTTTCTATCATTGTCTCGGGTGGGACTTCCACTTTTCTGGATGGATATTTGGGTTCCAATCTTAAGATGTGAAAATGTAATGACTTCATGGACTGTTTTACTTCATACAATATATTGAAAACATCGTTTTTTCTCTTGTGAAAAAAAAAATGATTAATGTTTATCACTCTGCCTTCAAAACTAGCGATGCTGGTCTATGTTGCCGGTTTATTGATATGGTCCGATAGTCTTTTTATATTTTGGACATATAACACTCCTCACATGATTAGCGTTTTTCTCTGTTGCAGGATTTTGGGTACTTTAATTTGTATTTGGAACAATGGACGTCGGTACTCTATCTGTTGCTTTACTATTCTACATACCGCTATTTCACTTTCTTATAGATGCCTCGGGCATATTTGGATGCTTTCTCAGATTGTCGATAATCTCCATGTGGACCGTTACTGGGTTTTATATCAAGTCCCTGTATGTGACATGGGGTATTTTTCTATCACTGTCTGGGGTGGGACTTCCACTTTTCTAGATGTATATTTGGGTTCCAATCTTCAGATGTGAAAATGTAATGATTTCATGGACTGTTTTACTTCATATAATATATTCAAAACATCGTTTTTTCTCTTGTGAAAAAAAAAATGATTAATGTTTATCACTCTGCCTTCAAAACTAGCGATGCCGGTCTATGTTGCTGGTTTATTGATATGGTCTGATGGTCTTTTTATATTTTGGACATATCACACTCCTCACATGATTATGATTAGCGTTTTTCTCTGTTGCAGGGTTTTGGGTACTTTAATTTGTATTTGGAACAATTGACGTCGGTACTCTATCTGTTGCTTTACTATTCTACATACTGCTATTTCACTTTCATGGACTGTTTTACTTCATATACTGCTATTTCACTTTCATGGACTGTTTTACTTCACCGTTGTAGGGTCTTGGGTACTTTAATTTGTATTTGGAACAATGGACGTCGGTACTCTATCTGTTGCTTTACTATTCTACATACTGCTATTTCACTTTCATGGACTGCTTTACTTCACTGTTGTAGGGTTTTGGGTACTTTAATTTGTATTTGGAACAATGGACGTCGGTACTCTATCTGTTGCTTTACTATTCTACATACTGCTATTTCACTTTCATGGACTGTTTTACTTCACTGTTGTAGGGTTTTGGGTATTTTAATTTGTATTTGGAACAATGGACGTCGGTACTCTATCTGTTGCTTTACTATTCTACATACTGCTATTTCACTTTCATGGACTGTTTTACTTCATATAATATCCTCAAAACAACGTTTCTCGTCTTTTAAAATTTTAATTTTTTTTTTTTAAATTGAAACCTCCGTCGGTCTACCGACGCCTTGTAGACGTCGGAACTGCGACAATCCAGAAACGTCGGACGAGAGACAGTATGAAAACGTCGGAAGCGCGACGTGCTAAACGTCGGAACTGCGACAACCCAGAAACGTCGGAAGAGAGACAGTATGAAAACGTTGGAAGCGTGACGTTCCAAACGTCGGACCACATATCGTCGGAATTACGACATCTTCCAGACGTCGGAAGAGTGACGTCCAAAATGTCGGACCACGTTTAGTCGGAATTGCGACAGTTTACAAGCGTCGGAAGAGCGACGCCAAAACGTCGGACCACGTTTAGTCGGAATTGCGACAGTTTACAAGCGTCGGAAGAGCGACGCCAAAACGTCGGACCACGTTTAGTCGGAACTGCGACGGTTAATGAGCGTCGGAAGAACCACGTTTAAAACGTCGGAGCCGCGACGGTTTGTGATACGTCGGAAGAGTGACGCCTGTTCGGAACGTAGGAATAAGTGTCGATAGTGCGACACTTTTTACTTGCGTCGGAACGGCGACGGCAGGAGAAACCACGGTTTGTCCGCCCTTGAACTGTCGCTCTTGCGACGAATATGTGTCGGAATAGCGACGAATTGGCCGTCGGAATTTCCGCCAAATTCTCTAGTGATAATGTGTTTGGTGATGTTTTGTGATGGATCATAATATATTGCACCCCATGATAATGATGTAGTGTTTTCTTTATAGTTCTCATAAAACACATATTCAAAGTCCCTTAAAGAAAACAAACTACTAGATCTAAAGCATTCATACCAATCCCTAGCTTTTCCTTCTAATGTTAACATGAACATTTTCATTAGGAAATATTCATGCCATTCAACTTTCAACCTCCATACATGTATATGAAATTTGATGAGATGTAATAGAGGGTCATCAAACTTTTCACCTTGAAAAACAGGCAGGTTGTCATCCCAATTCACCTGGGGCATCTTATGTGGAAACCTAGGGATATGATTTCTACTCATTGGGGCATATCTTCGTTGTATCCTTGGAATCATGTTTGTAAATCAGGAAAGAGGTCACTGAGGTCACTGTGTTTGGTCAATCAGTTCAAGGTCTTCTACCAGTGGAGTCATTTAGTCTTTTGGGAGCTTCAGAGTGTGGAGTCGCCAGGTGGAAGATTTTTAGCTCTTTAAAGAGGTAAAATGTTTTATGGTTCCACCACCATGTTTATTAAATACCAATCTGAAATATTTTTGGGTTTTCTGAGTTATTTTCAGAGTCTCCCCAGTATGGTTGCCAGAAATGTTAGGAATCCATAATTTTAGCAGATTGGTGAGACTAAAACTGCAGAAGCAACATTATTTCAACCACTTTGGGATTCTAGGATCTAGCCCTCCTGAATCTGGAGAGGGATCTCTCCAATAAGTGCAAAGATGGATTTGTCTTTGAAAGTCTATGGGTAATGATATTAGGCTAGTTATGAAGGCCAAGGGTTTTGTTTGCTTTTAGATGGTTGAGCATGACTATTATTTGAGGGAAAGTTCTAAATGCAAAGAGTTTCAAAGGTGTGAAGTTGCAAGAAAATAGAATAAGCTTCGGCCAAAAAGAAAGAAAAATTGCAGGTTTAAGTCCATTGGGCTATGGAGTCATAATCGGGTTTAATTGAAACAATCAGGTTCAAGAGTGGTCCATGGGGCAAGTCATCTATGTCTAAGGATCTCTTTAAAGTTTGATTTATGGAATGAAATGGTACAACAAGAAGGGGAAATTAAACAAATGAAGAACAAAGAGCAGCCTAGGACCTGGTAAGTACTTTGAAACTAGCCAGACTTTGACACACACTTGAGAGAGACATAAAAGCAATCTAGGATCTGGTAAGTACTTCGAAACTAGCCAGCCTTTGATACACTTTCAATAGAAAACATTCAAAACACAAAGGGAAACTTGAAGGCAACTGTTGGAGTAGAAAATAGCGGGTCGGGCTCACCACAAATCCTCTCCTAGCTCTGCTTTACTTGGTAACTTTCAAGATAAACACAAAGATAACAAAGCATGGTCTAAGATCTGGTAAGTACTTCGAAATTAGCCAACTTTCAACACATTCCAAGGGAAACTTTCAGACAGTCTTTGGGGATAAAACTAGGACCAGGGATTACCATATATTCCTTAGTTCATATCTACTTAACATGAAATGAAAATAACATTCAAGAATAACAATTAGCTAAGACAGGAGGACGAGGGAACGCCAACATTCCTACTGCTTGAACTTAATTAAATCATTCTTAAATAACACAAATTGGAAGAAAACATTCAGATAAAGATTTTCAGTCAAAGAAGGGTACTGATATACAGTAAATCCTAACTCTATGAATGTTGTTCTTTATAAGAGAAGGTGAAAAAAATGAAAACAGAAATAAAATAACAATTTACAATAAGAAATAACATCACCGTCGACATAGACCAGGATCCCATAAATCAGCTTGTATTGATGCTTCAAACCAGTTACAGCTTTAATTCCAATGCTTTAGTTTAGCAATCATCTACACTTCCCAGACTAACTTATCTATCACAAGCAGAGCTTCAAGAGCCAGTGAACACTATTTACAGGTAGAAGTCTCAAGCTAGTATATTTCAAAGTTCAGCAACCAACATTTTCTCATCTTCTACAGGGGTATTTATAGAAGAATGAGGAGGTGAGATCTAATAAAAGATCTCCTAGGGAAATTAATACAGATTAATGACTTCTCGGCCTTTGAGGGGCTCAATGGAGAAGTTTACAGGTGTTTTTTTGTATTAATGTTTTACATTTAAGATTTAAGCTCGGTGGGAGCTTTTGTTGACTTTTGAGGCTCTGTGTCATCTCTGTGAGTAACTCTGCTGATATTTTGTCATCAAGTTCATTTTGGCAGAATTAACTTTTTGGCTGCGCTGAGGCTAATATATTTTCTCTAATCAATAACTTCGGCCTCTGTTTGAATGCTTTGAGGCACAGGTGGCTTTGTGGTAGCTGAGAGGAATCAATTTTCCTTTGATGTGGCAGTGGAGGCTTTTCTGTCTGTAGATCTTTATGATTTTATTTAATTCTGTTTTAATTTGGAGGATTAGTCTTCTGATAATCAATCTTAGCCATAATCCCCCAAATTGTCTTCAATCTTCTGTTGCCACTGTGTTTAGATATTCAACACTGATACTCTTTTAATTATTTTAACTCTGTGTCTTGTTGATGTGTAGTGCTGTGCAGGGCTCTCAAGGCATCAATGCCCATGAAGCATCGACGAGACGTGGATTTTGAGCCCTGCAAATGGTTTCCTTTTAGGAGTCAAAGGCACAGGAATCGTCATTGCCGGCCTTCAGCCTTTCTTTAACGCAATGGATAAACCATTAAACGCCTGCAAAATACAAAACTATATTATAAAATCCTGCGTTTTGGGTTTAACTGCTGATGCAGGGGCATTAGATACTAGCCAGCAATGTAGGAGTTTTGTCCACATGTTGTGGCTAGGAGGGTTTGAAAACAGTCAAATTGTCACAGCTATGTGTCAATACCTTAGCTGATTGTATTATTAGATCAGTTAGAGTCGTATAAATTGAATAGCTCAGTTAGTCTATCTGTCATATCCCAGTTAGTTGAATTGTTCTAATTAGATTGTTGATTTTCTGAAACGGTCCTCTGAGAGGAACCGAAGAGTCATATGTTATTGTATAAAATTGTAATCCCTCGGATGTAGAGGAGAGGGGGAGCAAGAGAAGAAGAAAAGAGGAGATTCTGCAATAAACTCTGTGTGTTACAATTACTTCCAATTAAATAGTTTATGTGCGCATTTACCCTAGAATCGTGTTGAATCCTTAATTGTCAAGAGGTTGTTTAATTGCGAAGTGATGAACTCTATGCATGTATAATTGAACCCCTGTATGAATTCCACATATTTCTGTCTGGTGTTTTCCTTAATTGATTCGAACAAAACTTGTGAAGTTATCACCACCCGCAAGCATGGTCTATATAGAAAAGCCGTTGAAATAGAATCTCGTTATCGTTGATTGAAACCTGCTGAGGATTGACCCGAGGTTAGACGTGGGTTAACAAGCAAAGAAGAACACAAATCGACGAGGAACCCTGGTTAAACACTGTGCACAAACCGCGAGTGGGTTGGGTGAACAGTAAAGGCTGGAAGTGGTATTCATGGCACCACTCTTATACGGAAGGCGGTATTTCTGGGTCGAGGAGCGATTCCATAGAGTGCTTGACGCGTGTCCCTGAGAGAAATTGGAAAACCACCTTCCCATACGTGCCATCGCGCGTTATCGTTTGCGCATGTTGATCGAGCGATATACGTTGGATCGGGCAACGCAATAACAACCGTCGGATAAGGAAGAAAGATTAACGAAGGTACGAATCTGTCGTATGTTCCACGTCAGTGCTAGGGCCCAGTTATAATTTATATCAATTGGAACCTTCTAACTAAGGTATGGCAGCGTTTGTTTAATTGACAATTGTTTCTTTAAAGAAATCCAGTTATATGAGTCGGGGAGACATAATATAAAGTATTGAAAGTTAAACCATCGATTGTAAGGTCAGGAGGCGTAATATAACGCGAGAGATATATTTAAAATTGCAATGGTTTTATAATGATATTTATTTATCAAATTCCCTGAATTTGATAAATAAGATTCCAAGAAAAAGAAATAGATCACGACGACGGTTGACCACTCCTCCTCAGGACTGACTTTCAGCCTTTGTTGCATCATTAGTGGTATCAGAGTTGTTGTTTGAGGTTGTTTTTGCCGACATGGCAATCCAAGTTCGTAGAGGTGCTAGCAGGAGGAGAC
This sequence comes from Pinus albicaulis, assembly GCA_034641835.2. Lineage (NCBI taxonomy): Eukaryota > Viridiplantae > Streptophyta > Pinopsida > Pinales > Pinaceae > Pinus > Pinus albicaulis. Next base: position 506,232,109 of record CM076570.1, on the reverse strand, counting down.
CTGTTGCCAACACTGAGGTGTTGGGGATGTTGCAGAGGGTCGAGGCCAGAATGGATATCATAGAGCGAAGACAGACCAGAGATCCTGAAGACATTAGAGAACCTGAAACAGAAGAAGCAGAAGAAAATTTTGAAATTCCTCCTGACATGAGGCTCCTTAGAACTGTTTTGGGGTCTGCAGTTAAGCCCAGAATTGAAGTGTCAAGCTATGCAGGGGGACTGAATCCAGATTAACTAGTGGACTGGATAAATGAATTGAACAAGTGCTTTGATTATGAAGAAATAAGTGAAGATAAGAAGGTCAAGTTTGCAGTAACAAAGTTGAAAGGACATGCTGCACTTTGGTGGGATGGAGTGCAGGCAGAAAGGAGGAGAGTTGGCAAGCAACCTATCAAGAGCTGGACCAGAATGATGGCTAAATTAAAAGGTAAATTCTTGCCTAGTGATTACTAGCTAACATTATATAAGAAAATGCAGAACCTGAGACAGAGGTTGCTGACAGTAAAGGAATACACAGAGGAATTCTACAGAGTAAGCATAAGGGCTGGGCAATTCCAAGACACACCAGAGAAGACTGCCAGATATGTGAATGGTCTCAAGCTGGAGATCCAAGATGAGATTGGTATCCTGTCTCCTAAGACAATGGAAGAGGCCTATCAGATGGCCTTGAAAGCAGAGGAGAAACTCCTAAGGAAACAGTCTGCCAAGAAGAGAGGTACTTTCCGAGGAAAGGGAAGTCAGGGTGGTAGAGGAAAGCCTGCTACACCCAGGGATGGAGCTAACAATAGCTCACCTCAGAATGCATCTACAGAGGATGATGCAAGGGGCAGAAGGGGTTCTTACAAAGGAAAAGGAAGAGGAGACAGAGGCAGAGGTAGAGAATTGAGGTGTTATAGATGTCAGCAAGTGGGACACAAGCACTATGAATGTCCAGAGAATGTGGGTGCTGGTCCAAGGAATGTTGTTGTTGCCCAGAATAGAGAAGAAGCAGAGATTGAAGAAGAAATTCTTCCAGAGAGGGGAGAATCCTTGGTGGTGAATAAGGTCCTGTTGAAGCAAGCTATGGAAGTCACTGAGCCTGCACAAAGGAATACTTTGTTTAGGAGCATATGCAAAGTCCAAGGGAAATGCTGCCAGCTAGTCATTGATAGTGGCAGCACAGACAATCTGGTTTCCACTGAGGTAATAGAAAAGTTGAAGCTGAAGAAAAGGGAGCATCCAACTCCCTACAGGGTGTCTTGGCTGCACAAAGGGCACCAGCTGGTTGTGAAAGAACAGTGTGAGCTAGAGCTGCAAATGGGCAAATACAAAGATAAGGTCCTGTGTGATGTAATGCCCATGGATGTGTGTCATATACTACTGAGTAGACCTTGGCAGTTTGACAGAGCAGTAGTGCATGATGGCAAGAAGAACACTTACAAGTTCTTCAAGGATGGGGTACATCATACATTGATGCCCATGGAAGAAGGAGAGCCATCCAGCAGAATGATTGATCCAAAGACCTTGTTGCTGAGCGGGAAGGAATATTTGCAGCAGATAGAAGAAGAAGAGGTAAGCTTTGCTTTAGTTTGCAAGCCTAAAGTAGTTCTTACTTCTACAAAGATTTCTGATTTACCAGTAGAGATACAAGAGATGTTAGATGATTACTGTGACATTGTTGTGGATGATTTACCTGATGAGCTGCCACTTGTGAGGAAGATCAGCCATTAGATAGATTTTATCCCTGGTTCAAATCTGCCAAATAAGGCAGCCTACAGAATGACTCCCAAGGAAAATGAGGAAATCAGGAGACAAGTACAGGAGTTGGTGGACAAAGGTCTGATCAGAGAAAGTCTGAGTCCATGTGCAGTACCAGCATTTTTGAGCCCAAAGAAAGATGGAGGCTGGAGGATGTGTACTGATTCCAGAGAAATCAATAAGATCACAATCAGGTACAGATTCCCTTTACCCAGAGTTGAGGACTTAATGGAATGTTTAAGTGGTGCTAAATATTTCTCAAAAATAGACTTGAAGAGTGGATACAATCAGATTAGAATAAGAGGGGGTGATGAGTGGAAAAATGCCTTCAAAACAAATGAAGGACTGTATGAATGGATGGTAATGCCTTTTGGGTTGTCAAATGAACCTAGCACTTTTATGAGACTTATGAATGAAGTGTTGAAATAATTCATTGGTAAATTTGTGATAGTGTATCTGGATGATATATTAGTTTTCAGCAGAACTAGAGAAGAACATTTGAGGCATCTTAATCATGCTTTGAAGAAGCTGCACCAAGAGAAACTGCTAATAAATTTGAAGAAATGCTCATTCATGAAGGAAGAGTTGGTGTATTTGGGGTTTTTTGTTTCTGCAGAAGGACTGAAGATGGACCCAGAAAAGGTTAAGGTAATTGTGGAGTGGCCTTCACCCAGGAATGTTTTTGAGGTAAGAAGTTTCCATGGACTTGCTAGTTTTTTACAGGAAGTTTATAAGAAACTTCAGTAAGATTAATGCACCCATAATTGAGACAATAAAGAAGAGCAAACAAACCATTTAAGTGGACTGCTGAAGCAGAAAGAAATTTTAAAATTTTGAAGCAAAAGATAATAGAGAAGCTTGTTTTGATTCTACTTGATTTTACAAAACCATTTCAAGTAAAATGTGATGCCAGTGGGGAGGCCATTGGAGCTGTGTTGAGTCAGGATGATAGGCCTGTGGCATATTCCAGTGAAAAGTTGAATGACACCAGAAGAAATTATTCCTCTTATGAGAAGGAATTCTATGCAATTGTTCAGGCACTGAAGAAATGGAGACATTACTTGATGTCCAGGGAATTTGTATTGTATTCTGACAATCATGCCTTGCAGTACATTGCACAAAAGCCCAAGTTGAAACATAAGCATGCTAAATGGGTTGAGTATCTCCAAATTTTTAATTTTGTTTTGAAACATATCAATGGCCAAGCCAACAAAGTAGCTGATGCTTTAAGTAGGAGGCACATGCTTGTTCAAGAGACAAATTTTGGAGTTGTAGGGTTTGATTTTCTGAAAGAATTGTATAAAACATATCTAGATTTTAAGGAAGCATTTGAGGCATGTAGTAACCCTGTTTTAATAGATAGAAGCCAGTGGTTGTATTATTTCTTGCAGGAAGACTTACTATTCAGAAGAAGCCAACTGTGTGTACCAAAATGTTCCATGAGGGAAAATTTGATCAAAGAGAAGCGCATAGTGGTGGAATTGCTGGACACTTTGGTACTGATAAGACTTATGAGCAGCTGAGTCACTTTTATTTCTGGCCCAAGATGAGAGCAGAAGTGGACAAGTTTGTGAAGAATTGCAAGATTTGTCAATATGCCAAAGGAAGGAGCCAGAATGCAGGATTGTACACTGCCTGGCCTATTCCAAACAGGCCTTGGGACATGGTGAGTATGGATTTTGTTCTAGGATTTCCCAATACTCAGAGATGGAATGATGTAGTCTTTGTTCTGGTGGAAAAATTCTCCAAAATGGCACATTTTATTCCATGTTACAAAACTAGTGATGCCACCCATGTTGCTAACTTGTTCTTCAAGGAAGTTGTTAGATTGCATGGGTTGCCCAAGAGTATTGTTTCAGATAGAGATACCAGATTTGTGGGTCATTTTTGGAGGACACTGTGGAAGAAAATTGGTACCAAACTAAGTTTCAGCTCAGCTTATCATCCTCAGACTGATGGACAAACTGAGGTAGTGAATAGGAGTTTGGGGAATTTGTTGAGATGTCTTACAGGAGAACATCCCAAGCAGTGGGATCATATTTTGCCCCAGGTAGAATATGCATATAATGACTCATCGAATAGGAGCACAGGGCAGAGTCCCTTTCATATTGTTTATGGGATGCACCCCAGAGGAATATAAGAGTTAAGAAATCTGGGAAGAGCAGAGCTAAGGAGTGCAGATGGTGAGGAATTTGCTTCAGAGATCCAGGCCATACATGAACAAGTGAAACAACAACTACAAGGCAACAACAACAAATACAAAAGCAGAGCAGACTTGAGCAGAAAGGAAATTCATTTTGAAGTAGGAGATCAGGTTTTGGCACACTTGAGAAAGGAGAGATTCCCAAAGAAGCAGTACAACAAATTGAAGTTCAAGAAGATTGGGCCATGCAAGATACTTAGGAAGTTTTCTGCAAATTCTTATGAGATTGAATTACCTCCTGATGTTGGAATATCTCCTATTTTTAATGTTGCAGATTTGTACAAGTATGAAGATGATGGTGCAGAAGAAAGAGCAGTAGACAAGGAACCGATTGATTGGAGAGAGCAGCTACCTCCAGCACAACCATTGCAACCAGAGAAAATATTGGATAAAAGACCATTCAGAAGGACTAGAGGCCGAGAGTAATTTCAGTACTTGATCAAATGGAAGGATAAGCCATAAGAAGATGCCACTTGGATGACTGGAGAAATGTTGCAGAATATAGGCAGATCAGTGGAGGAGCTCATGGACAGGAGCCCATGAAGAAAATTGCCCTCGGGAGGCTGATGCAGGGGCATTAGATACTAGCCAGCAATGTAGGAGTTTTGTCCACATGTTGTGGCTAGGAGGGTTTGAAAACAGTTGAATTGTCACAGCTAGGTGTCAATACCTTAGCTGATTGTATTATTAGATCAGTTAGAGCCGTAGAAGTTGAATAGCTCAGTTAGTCTATCTGTCATATCCCAATTAGTTGAATTGTTCTAATTAGACTGTTGATTTTCTGAAACGGTCCTCTCAGAGGAACCGAAGAGTCATATGTTATTGTATAAAATTGTAATCCCTCGGATGTAGAGGAGAGGGGGAGCAAGAGAAGAAGAAAAGAGGAGATTCTGCAATAAACTCTGTGTGTTACAATTACTTCCATTTAAATAGTTTATGTGTGTATTTACCCCAGAATCGTGTTGAATCCTTAATTGTCAAGAGGTTGTTTAATTGCGAAGTGATGAAATCTATGCATGTATAATTGAACCCCTGTATGAATTCCACATATTTATGTCTGGTGTTTTCCTTAATTGATTCGAACAAAACCTGTGAATTTATCACCACCCGCAGGCAGGGTCTATATAGAAAAGCCGTTGAAATAGAATCTCGTTATCGTTGATTGAAACCTGCCGAGGATTGACCCGAGGTTAGACGTGGGTTAACAAGCAAAGAATAATGCAAATCGATGAGGAACCCTGGTTAAAGACTGTGCACAAACCGCGAGTGGGTTGGGTGAACAGTAAAGGCTGGAAGTGGTATTCATCGCACCACTCTTATACGGAAGGCGGTATTTCTAGGTCGAGGAGCGATTCCATAGAGTGCCTGATGCGTTTCCTCGAGTGAAATTGGAAAACCACCTTCCCGTATGAGCCATCGCGCGTTATCATTTGTGCATGTTGATCGAGTGATATACGTTGGATCGGGCAACGTGATAACATCGGTCGGATAAGGAAGCAAGATTAACGAAGGTACAAATCTGTCGTATGTTCCACGTCAGTGCTGGGGCCCAGTTATAATTTATATTAATTGGAACCTTCTAACTAAGGTATGGCATCGTTTGTTTAGTTGACAATTGTTTCTTTAAAGAAATCCAGTTATATGAGCCGGGGAGACATAATATAAAGTATTGAAAGTTATAACCATCGGTTGTAAGGTCGGGCGGCGTAATATAACGTGAGAGATATATTTAAAATTGCAATGGTTTTTGAATGATATTTATTTATCAAATTCCCCGAATTTGATAAATAAGATTCCAAGAAAAAGAAATAGAGCACGACGACGGTTGACCACTCCTCCTCAGGACTGAATTTCTACCTTTGTTGCGTCAACTGCTGCAGAGGGTGTGGGGAGGAGCGTGGCCGTTGGATGACATCATTCAATGGTGTAGATACGTTAGAGGAGGTCAAAGGAGAGTAGAGGAGAAATGAATAAGTCAGAATCGTTGATCGCACAGAGATCAACAGTGAGGATCAGTCAGGAAAACATAAAGTGGAAAAGGCCCCTTTATAATGAAATGGTCGAAAATGCAGATAAAAGGTATAAACCTTTTCTTTGGAGGAGAAAACGGTTAAAAATGAAGTTGGGGGGTCGGGATGAATACAAGCCGTCGGATGGGATCAGCCTATTTGATCAACAGTGGAGATCCCGTATTAAAAAAATTGGTGAGGGTGGAGGGTGATATGCAAAGGCCAGATTAAATCTGGACCGTTGATCTGCAGAGATCAATGGCAGAAGGCGTGCACGAAATCATGCAAAGAAAAAGAGGGAAAGTGGTTTCGGGGAGTAAAACAGTGGTTTTCGCGCAGCAAAAGGGTGGGTAGGCAGTTTTTCCTTTTCAAACGCGATATGCGTCCAAGCCCGACACGTGGCATTCCAAAACCGCCTACATCACGTAATTTTTTAGAATTATCAGTCGGGCATGAAATTACGCAAAAATGCGCGTCTACTGTCAGATCTAGGGTCTTAGATCTGACGGCTGTGGAAAGAGCGCTATAACAGATAGATGCACGGGTGATAACAAGTGGGATAGGGGGTAGGCAGTATCATTATGGACTATCCAATCTAAATATCGAAGGTGGAGATTGATTTGTACAGAGGGCAGGACCCACAGGAGGCAGGCCCTGTTGGGTTAATATGAACCGTTGGATTAAGAAAAATCAACGGCGGAGATTGGACCTGAGGATGGAATGAAATAATGCAATGGAAGAGGAAGGGTAAATAAGGGCTGTTGATCTGCAGAGATCAACGGTCGGGATTGGTCGAAAAACATTTATGAGCGGGGCGCATGAATTTGACCCAAAGTCGCGAGATGCGATCTGGACCGTTCGATCTGGACACGTGGACGGTCCAAATGCAATCGGAGCTTCGCAATCGGCGGGGCGATGGGCATGGAGGGTGCCGGAGCGATTGATTGTGGGCCGTCGATCTGCAGATTAGATCGACGGTGGGGAGTGAATCGGAGGGATACCAATCGGGGTTCGGAATAGAAAGCGCCCGATAAAACCTTGCTGATGCGATGATGCGCAGGCCGTTTGATCGGCCTAAGATCAATGGCGGAGATGGTTTGAGATATGCGCCAGCAGAAAACTCTTCAAACCATATGAAAAACCCAAAAATTTAATATAAACAAAGGTTTTATGCGTCGAGACGGTTTTATATATACTAAGTGGATAGGCGCCCGACTGCGGGGCCTTGGTCTATATGGAATGATAATAGGCCTAGGGCTTATGCATATGAGGGCCAATCGGGATCGGAAGGTTGAGCCTTGTCTTTTTTATCTAACCATTTTTTGAAATCCTCCGATGCGATTAAGCACTTTGGGACTTTTAACCTTTGGTCCCGGGCATAAGTCATATGAGTAAAAGTATCATATGGGACCTCCTCCATAACCCAAGCTTCTCTATAATTCATCTCTACAATGGTTAAAAGTATCAATTAATGAAATTTTCGAAATTTCTAAAATAAACTCAATATATGATGGATAAGGATTTCATCAACTAATGATATCCCCATGAATTTCTCAAGCAATGATATAGATTGACCTTCCATAATGGGAGACATTCATTAGTTGCATACCTTGATCTAAGGTAGTTATTGGGGATGCAACATTTGTGGATGAAAAAACTATATATGTAGCCGCAATAGATGTAACAATAGTATATCTAGAAATAATAGATGTAACAAATTGGGTTACTATAATCTAGATTAGTGTAAGGTGGATTGGTGTAGTGACATTTTATGGATGGCTTGAAAGTGGTGGTGGGGGTTGGTGGTGATAAAATCCCATGGGTTATAACATCAGATGAAGCTCCATGTGAAGATAAATAGGAATACCAATGGTTAGAGTAAGTTGATTTAAAAAAATTACCACGTACTACATATAATAAATTCCAACCTAGTTAAGATGCCACAAAACCATCAAATGAAAGTCCTTACATTCAATCTCACTTACTAGAATAGATCCAAAAGCTTCTTTGTTGTAGTATCCCACTCCAATTTGGGAGGTATAAATAACGTAAAATATGTATAGAGAGAGTTTTTCATTTGGAATAAATTTATGTTGATGGTGGCTATATACAATTTCTAATATATTAGATTGGTGTTGTCCCATAGTAATCAAAACGATAAGGTCATGGATGGATCAATAAAAATAGTATATCTAGAGTGATTAGAGACATAAGCTAGGGTAGTGTGCGTGTTTTTATTACTGGTATATCATTCTCCTCACAATATATTAGGGGTTTTGATTATTCTCATTAAGAGCATGCTAGTTGGGACTTATTGTGTGGGTACATTCTATTGATCATGCTAAACTTCCAACTACCTTCTTACGATAGGGTGATATGAGGCAATTTTTATTTTATGACATTGATTTATGCATTGCTTTGAGAAAATGTCCACCCTATATCCCCATGTATGTATCCTCAATAGCCAAGGATGCATTATTAGGGGAAGTTATTGATATGGGGAGGTGGTGGAGGTTGCAGAAACATATTCTACCTATATTACTTTGCACATTAGATCTTGTTTCCAATAAACATTGAAGGTTACCTATATGATGGTATGAAATACCAAGGTAATTTAGAGCTTCCCTTTCCATTTGTATCAGTTTGTGTCCAAAATGTTTTGTATTTTTTTATTTGATTCAATAATGTGATGTATGTTCCACGAATGAACAAAAACCTTGTCTCACTAGCATTCCTTGAAGACAAAGGGTGTGATGTTGTATTCAATAAAGGGAAGGCTTGGCTCAAGCATTATGCTTCAAGCGAAGTCAAGCAGATTAGTGTTAGGATCACAAAAATCTACAAATTTGAGGTTGATACATGTGTAGCCTTGAGTAGCAAGGAAGATATTTCTCAGAGTAGAGATGTGGTGGTTGAGAAAAAGCGAGATAGAGCTCTCAATATGAAACCAATCCCATGACCTCAGAGTAGAGTTGCAACTAGTTACTCGAGAGTAAGTTTCACCCTCATGTCTTCCACAAAGAGGATCTTTTATTTCTATAAAACAAATTCCATGATCTAATAGGTTTAACCCTAATTTTTTCATTGGATCAAGACATTTTTTTTGGGTATAATTGTAGTCATTAAGCATAGTTTTCATCCCCTCATTTTGCACTTCCAATGCAACCTTAGTGATAGTTTTCTACACTTTTATTATAGCTAATTACCTTTTTCATTTATAGTTTTCTCTTAGTCTAAGTAGTACTCCTATCAGGTCTTTTTCAATTCTTATGTTGTTGATATTGTATTTTAATGCATTTTTTGAAAAATCATGTAGATAGAGGAAAAGCCCCCTAAGGCTCCTAACAACTTCCTCTTTTACTATTTTTCTTTGTTGCATTAAATATTTATGTCTCAATATACTAAGTGAAAGCCATATCTTACTTTAATAGCCCTTAGAGTCACAGTAAGATATATATCCCTTTAGAGTCACAATAAGATATATAGCTCTAGCCCTTAGACTCACACTAAGATTCATTGATATATAATTATTACAACAAAACATATTCATTGATATATAAAATTTATTTGATTTATTGCCAATGTTCAAAATTTAAAAAACAAATACTCCAAAAAGAATGTGTGTTTCCATTATATTTCAAATTTATATTTTGGTGAATTGTTTTTGGAAGCATTGCGATTAATTTTTTTTTTTATTAGTAAGGAAAATTAGAAAAATAAAATTAGTCTATTTTATTTCTAATAGACAAAGCCTCCTTTTTAGAAATTTCAATAAACATTTAACTTTTTTAAATGTGTGTTAAAATTCAGGAAAGTAAAATTCCCTATAATCGCATTATTTTTAATTAAACTTTCTATCCATTTAAAAAAAATTGAACAAATAACAATTAAGTATCTACTTTTTAACTTATTTGATAAACCAAATATTCTTAAAAGCTTTAAAATATTTTAAATTACAAAATATTAACTTCATCATTCTAATAATTTAAAAACATAAAACACTTTAAAATATTTTAAAATACAAAATATTAATTTCAATTTTTAATCATTTAAAATTATAATAACATTGACGTTAAACCAAATCTTAACAAAACTGTATTGAAAAACAAAATCTCAACTAAATTTGCAATATTATAATTCATTATCAATAATATAAAACTATATTTTGTAAAATATTAATAAAATATTTTATATTGTAAAATGTTAATAAAATATTTTATAAAATTTTCTTCAACGCCCGCTACCTCCTCCTCCTCATTCTGAACCCAACTTGCCTATTCTAGCTAGTTTCTGCTTGAGAAAGCATCTTTTGCTGTGGTCCACCAGTGGTATGGTGACCTTGGCAAAGCACTCTATGGGAACCTTTGGAAAAATGCAGAAGGTTCGATCCTTAAACCTCCTGTCGAAAGAAAGTTGGCGTGTGAGTTGAAAATTACTTTGAAATTGAAATTTCAAATACTAGTGACAACTAAGAATACCACATTTTTGAATTTACTTAAACTTAACTTAGCAATACAAAAATACTAAACTAACAAAAATAGAAAAAATAATGAAACAAGAGTAACGGAACACATATTCCAGGTCAAGATACCAAAAAAATAGTAAAAGTACTAAAACAAGGACTAACAGTATACTAACACACAAATTCAAACCCAATAGACACACACAACTTCCTACTCCTACAACTTCCTCCATTTTTTGCATTTCACCATTCACCGTTGCAGCCAATCCCCTACGCAAGTCACACACACTGAAGAACTTACCTATGCTACAAATACGTTTGTTGCATTTCACCATTCACAGTTGTAGCCAATCCCCTACGCATTTCACTCGCACTGAAGAACTTTCCTACGTTGCAAATCCTCTGCAAATTAAATCTCAAAGTTAAGTTCACGTGAAAGGATCAAGCAAGCCACAAAATTTCTAGGAAACCGTTGAAAACCTTCATCGCAGCTAATTCTAAGTGCCTTACTTCCAATAATCTCAAGGAATCTGGTTCTTGAAAACCTGAAAAACGAAAATGAAATAAAAATCCTATCCTGTCCCTATTCAAAATCCTGAAAAAGGAAAATGAAAAAAAAGGCTCCATTGCGTCCTTATTCAAAAACCTTTTGCAGAAATTTAGCGGGAAATTTTGAAATTTGAAATTCTAGGTGCCATGGGGCAGATATCAAATCCACCACGTTGGATGTATGTATGTGTAACCATGTTTATTGACTCGTAAGCACATCACATCGACGGATGCCCCATAACAGGATTATGTATGGTGAAGGACATTGAATTCTCCATTGACGAGTAGCCAAGGTTTTTCAACGGGCACGATTTCCGGATTAAAATTTGGCTACTACTTTTTATATTAACTCTATGACATATGTGAACAATTGCTATAACGCAGTTAGGCCTAGAAGATAAAAAAGTAAGCATAAATATAAATATTTGTCACTCGAATGTCACATTGTGACAAATATTATCTCAATATGAAAATCAACCATGGCAAAGCATGGTCATTCTTCGTCCAACGTCGCATTGTGACAACAATTGTCTCAATCTTTAAATCAAACATGCTTAATCATGTTTATTTTACGGTTTATAATATTTATTTAAAGGTTTTTATATACTTGAGGTTTATAATATTAATCTCTTAGGTTTAATATTTCCCCCCTAAGTTTATAATATTAATAATCATGTGAGTTTATCAAACCATTTTGTTTAAGATATTAATTTGTAGGCTTTATTAATATCTTATGTTTTTCATATTGATCCCTTCGCCTTATTGATCCCTTATGTTTTTAATATTTATTATTTGGGTTCACCAATTCCTTGGGTTTATAATATAAAACCCTTGGGTTTATAATATAAAACCCTTGGGTTTATTAGTTCTTTTCATTTATAATATGAACCCACTCTTGGGTCTTAAAATCTTTTGAGTTAAAAATATTAATTCTTAGGGTTTATTAATTTCTTAGGTTTTTGAGTTAAAAATATTAATTCTTAGGGTTTATTAATCTCTTGTGTTTTTAATATTGACCGCTTGGCCTTATTGATCACTTAGGTCTTTAATATTTATCCTTTGGGTTCACTAATTCCTTTGGTTTGTAATATCAAATCCTTGGGTTTATTAATCTCTTGAGTTTAAAATATTAATTTTTAGGGTTTATTAATCTCTTGAGTTTAAAATATTGCTTATTAGGGTTTATTAATTTCTTGGTTTATAATATTAATATTTATCCCTTGGATTCACCAATTAGTTTGGTTTATTATATTAAACTCTTGGGTTTATTACTTCTTTTGGTTTATAATATTAATAATGTCTTGGGTTTATTAATCTATTTAATTTAAAATATTATTTAATAGGGTTTATTAATTTCTTATGTTTTTTAGTTTAAAAACTTAATTCTTAGGGTTTATTAATATTTTGTGTTTTTAATATCCCATAGGTTTTTAATATTTATCTTTTGGGTTCACCGATTCCTTTGGTTTATAATATTAATCCCTTGCTCTTATTGGTTCTTTTGGTTTATAATATTAAAAATCCCTTGGATTTATTAATCTTCTGAGCTTAAAATATTGATTATTATGGTTTATTAATATTCTAGGTTTTTTAGTTTAAATTATCAATTCTTAGGGTTTATTTATTTCATGTCTTTTTAATATTAATCCCTTGGCTTTGATCCCTTGGGTTTTTAATATCAATCCATTGGGTATATTAATCATTTAGTTTTTTAATTCATTGGGTTTATAATATTAAAAATCCCTAAAGTTGATTGTTCTCTTCGGTTTATAATATTAATAATCATATGAGTTTATCATCTATTTGTATTTAAAATATTAATTTCTAGGCTTTATTAATCTCTTCTCTTTTTAATATGGAGCCGTTGGGCTTATTGATGTGTTAGTTTTTTAATATTTTTCCCTTGGGTTCACTAATTCCTTGGGTTTATAATATTAGGCCCTTGGGCTTATTAGTTCCTTTGGCTTATAATATTAATAATCCCTTGATATATTGATAAGAGATATATACTTATTATAAATAGTAATAAAATACTAGTATTATGTTATATTTTAATTTTAGTATAGTTTGAGTTATAACTATTAATGTATCGAAAAAATTTAATAATATTTTATTATCAAATAATATATGTTAGTTTAATATATAGTATGAATATAGTTTATATTATTAATATATTACAAGTAGATATATAAAATATATTGGTAATTATATTCATAAATATATAATGATTATTTTGGTAAAATACATGTGGTGAGTGGTGGATATAGGCCTATCAGCGTATATCAAACACATTAGTGAATATGGTTGTAAATCTATTTCATATAAGCCTATTGGCGTATATCAATCACATTAGTGAATGTAGTTGTAAATCTATTTCATATAAGCTTATCGGCTTATATCAACCAAATTGGTAAATGTGATTGTGCTAGTTTTAATTCTATGTAAACAATTGCTATAGCTCAGTTAGACCTCGAAGCTAAAAAAAAGAGCATAAATATAAACATTTGCAGAATCCTTGATTAAATCTTCGACCAAACTCGATTTTCGATTTTGGTTCTACAAGGACATGTTCTACAGAATCCATACCATTTAGGCCTCAAATGATGGTAAAATATCGTATAAGCATAGCATCATGAACATCATCAATAAAATATGTAATTATATTTTGACATATTTGACTAATGTCTTATTGAATTTGATTTTATATTTTAATTTCACGGGAAGAGGTCACAAAGACCAATTTCAAAGGGCGTTAAAAGTAATAATAGGTTTAAAATCGGTAGAAACTTTGACAGAATCTTGGTATGTTATAACTAAGATTGAACTAAACTTATTTGAGTTTGGAATGTATCTTGAAATAGTTTAATACCCTTAAAATATTTTCAATCTTCAAGATTTGAATATTTCTATCACAATTTATAAACACATTTTACAATCTAATTCATAATCACTCTGGATTCATTCTTGTAATCTTGATTCTTGATAAATAGAAGATGAATATATTTTCTTGATCACCCAATAGAGCAACAAGGATTGCAACTAATGAGCTTCTGTCGGGGAAATTAAAAATCTAATTGAATCCTTTGCGCACTATTTGCCAATTCGACAAGAAATAGAACGTGCAATGCATGCCCACCTTTTTGTCTCAAACAGTTCAACAAGCTCAGCCAGCTTCTCATCTTCCTGCAAGCAAATAGTTCCACACATATGAGATGGACAACCATACACATTAATACGCATTAATGGACACTATGATTTTCTCATGCACAACATGCCCACCACTTTAGTCCAGTAGCCCTTGACGAGATTCAGAATCAGAACTTTTTTCCATCATAGACGACACTACACATCTATTCGCTCCTTGATACTTGCCGCTGTAATGAAATTTAACACCCTTTTTTGTTAATTGGGGAATCGACTGATCTGGGGAGAGTGAGGTTAATTGGGCGAATTATTATTCCGCAAGATTGAGCTTGGTAAATACTAACCAAAGCCTGAAGACCACTGAGAGCTTATGGCCAGATAGGAATTTGCGATAGCATATGCCGATAAGCTTTCCTGGTGTTCTCGAGCTGTGAGCCAAATGTTACAACCCGAGTTCCTCTGCAGCCCTGACTTCCCATGGTAAATATGAGCCTTTTTTGTCATCATCGCCAATTCTATTTCCACGATGCTCGAGACGTCCTTCGGCTCAGAAATCCCATCTCTGGAGGAATGGTAAAAAATATATATATACCTGAATCTCAATGAGTGTTTTTCCAGAACCTGAGCAGATTCAACCAGGACATTCATCTGTAATAACCACCGTCACGTTCCTCTGGTTCAACAAGAATTCCACTGCTCTCTTCTTCAGCGTCGGGTGGCTCAATAGGTGTGCAATTTTCTTCTTCATGAACAGGTGGCTTATCTTCTATATTGACCTCGGGTATTTCATCTGTTGCTGGAATTTCTTCTTCATGTTCAAGTGACTCCTTTTCTAGCTTAGACTCAAGCAGGCTTGGGATTTGCAAAGGAACAACATTTTTAGCTTCCTCAGCAGGAGCTTCCGCTTTTTCTACCGGAGGTTCAACAATTTCTTTAGCAGGCACTTCAATTAACTCTGGAATGTCGAGAATTGGTGGAGAATGTGTCAGTTTCCTCATCATGAATTTTATCCCTGTTTTCTTCATGTCTTTGTGCTTCCTCTTTAGGAAACCTCGGGATCTTCTGGGGAACAAATTTTTCAGTTTCTTGAGGGGTTTTTTCTTTTGCAGAAACTCCCACTGTTTCTTCCACCTGAGGTTCAACGTTTTCTTCCCTAGGCGGGTTAATCACCTCTGAATTATCTAGTACTTTAGATATGGGAAATTGTTCTTCCCGGCTAGTTTCTTCTTTATGCCCTGGTAGCTCCTCTTTTGATTTAACTTCGGGCTGCTCATCCGCTACGGGAATTTCTTCACCATAGCCGAATGGCTTTTCTTCTTGCTTAAACTCAGGAAAGCTCAAGATCTTGAAGGAAAAAAAATTTCGGCTTCTCCAGCAAGAGCTTTGGCTGTTTCCACCGGAAGTTGAACGCTTTGTTCTGGAACCGATTTAGTCACCTTTGAAATGCCGACCTTTGGGGGAGGATTTGTCGGAGTTCATTTATCGCGAATTCCACTCGTGTCTTCTTCAATCTAATTAGGAAGTTCATCCGACTTGGGAGATTATTCTTTCGTAAGCCTCGGGATCTCCCCAGGAACAACACTTTTGACTTTTTTAGGAAGTGTGGGTGTCTCTTCAACAGAAGTTGCCGTTGTTTTTTCTACATGAGGTTCTATAGTTTTTTCTTGAAGCGGTATAATTACCTCTGGAATGTTGAATAATGGAGGAACTGTTGGAGTTTCCTCATCACGAATTCCTCCCTCGTCTTTTTCAGCTTGATCAGCCGGTTTCTTCGACACAAAAAATTCTTCTTTGGGACTACTTGGCTTCTCTTCAAGCAACATCGTGATCTCCACAAGAATATTGTCTTGGGAAGGCACCTCTTCAGCAGGAGCCTCCGCTTTTTCTTCTGCCAGATGTGCTATTGTTTCTTCAGGAGGCATTTCAATCAACTCGGGAATGCCCGACATGGGAACAAAATCTTTCGGAGGAGACATCTCTTCCATCAGAGGTTCAACGTTTGTTGACCTCGGTGGGCTGTTAGGCTACCTGTTTAGAGCTGGGTCATTTGCAGATTTAGGAACTTCAAATATAAGGCTAGCTGTGGATGGGGCTTTCATGGCTTCCAGGGACTTAAAGCAACGAAGGAACTTCGGGTACTTGTGATGGACGAAGATCTCTAGGTGGTTCTTCTGGTTCAGTAAAAATTCCACTGCTCTTTTTTTTAGCCGTGGGCTGTTCCTCAGGTGTGCGATGAGAAATGAGAAACCCTCTTTTGAAAAAACTTAGAGGGCACTAAGCCCGTTAACCTATCAAGAAACTGTTGTTATGTAAGAAACAATTTTGGTTAATTTTGAACATATTCATTAGAATTTCTAATTATTAATTTGATCGCTTAAAATTTTCCATAGTTCATGTAATGGTGTAAAATAAGACACAGTGGTAGTAAGGAGTGTTTAAAAAAAAAAAAACCTTACTACATAATTCTGAACCTTCTTGTTTGTTTCTGATTTAAAAAAAAAAAATTATTAATTAATATGTATTCAAATTCTTCCAAATCTAAATTTCTAACCGAGGTAAAAAATTAACGTCATTATTCAATTCCAATAATTTGGAATATAAAGAATGCTGATGGTTTTTGAGATGCAAAATTTGAAGTTTATATTGCTTCAATCGTGATTATGAAGTCAGAAATAGATTTATGGGCCACTCCAAATTCCATTGTTTGAGAGTGTAAATCCATCGTTTTTTCCCTCGGAAAAAAAAAAGTTGGAGAGGTGTGATCAAGGTTTCCTAAAATTTCTACTAAATTCAAAATTTGCAAGTGAAATCGTCCAATGGTTAGACTATATGAGTAATGGGTAGTAATTTTCTGTAGGCCATGGTTGATCCGGCTATGGTAAGTTGGCTTCAAGATACTAAACCACTGTTTCCCACCAATAATACTTGGGGCCTGACACCTCGAACCAGGTCATTTACGAATACATTTTTACGGGAAAACCAATTGGAGGATACTCTACATAATGCCATTCTCAATAAGTGCGGAATGCTTCTATTACATTTCTGAGTACAATGGGCCCCCAAAATTACTCTCTTCACTTCTGAAACCCCATTCCATCCTCTGAATGAATACCGGGTAATCTAGTTTGGGGCTATATTTAACAAATCAGGCTTCCGCGAATCCTAAATTTTTAGGGAAAATAATATCATCCTCGACTAAATCAGCTCCAAACTGTTGGAATTTCTTGTTGGAAATTAATTCCAACTGCTGAAGTCAATCAGCAATAAATGTAGAAGTGAAAGATTGCAGCACATTGATGCCAAAGCTAAGGCGGTTGCCTGCAGTCTTGAACAAATTGCAAAAAGATTGGAAAGCCGCACAGGTGCAGTACAGAGCAGACGGGATTTTTGATCCCCTTGATATTTTATCAAAGGCAGTAGCCGTTTTTATTAACAGCAGAGTTAATGGCCAAGATTCAAAGTCATGCCAGCGGGCAGAGCTTTGATTACAGGTTGAATCAGGCTTTAAATCCTTACCAATTTAAATCGGCGGAGTAATGGCAGAGGCGGTAAATCGCAAGATATTCCAAAAAGTGTCTTGTTGATATGGTGAGTTTCGCGTGTGGAACAAACAAATATACATATGTTATATATATAAACAATCGCCTTCCCATAAAGCGTGAGGCCCGTGGGTCCCTTAGACCACGCGGCGTTGTATATCATATTTGCGATGCGATCGCAAATCGCATCATCGCAAAACCGCATGGCAAGTGTTAAAACCGACGGTTAAAAGTTGCGATGCGATTGTTGCACATCGCACATCGCAACATCCACCGATCTGATATGTTAAGTCGTGTGTTTGCGATGCGATCGTGCCATTGCGTAGATCGCAACATCGCAAATCGCATTTTTGTTGTTCCGCCATATATGTGTTGATCGCAGATATTTGCGATGCGATCCCATCGCACATCACAACATCGCGCCATCGCACATCGCGAAATCAGAATTTCATTCGGTCGTGTGTTATGTTTTAAACAACGCGGACCTGATAAGTTTATATGTTTTGTTTTTATATTTTATAATGTGCGCGCCACTTATAAAAGAAAGGCCCGAGAGCTTGTTTGAGTGCAACGTTTTATTTTTAAATAGAACAGAGTCGTTTTTATGCACAGCAATGCAGAATTGAAAATACAAAGCAGCATATTTTTCAGAAAGAGAGACAGAGTGTTTTATTTTTGAGAAACAGTAAGGTGTTCTCTGTGCACTGTGTTGTAGCAGCAGTCATGTTTTTAATCCCTCTGTTAGAGGAAGAACTTGTAACAATTTTTTATGGAATAAAAGTTTGTTTATTGAGTTGAAACTCTGTTTCCTGTGAGTGAAATTTTATTAATTTATGTGTTAGAAGAAGGGAGTTTATTCTCTTCATTGTTGTTCTGGAATTTTTCAATATTCCAACATGGTATCGGAGCTAGTCTAGGCTATTTGAAGGTCAAATAAGCTAAAGGAAAGGAGTTCTTTTTTGCAGTAGCTTCTCCAGCAGTGTGAAGACTCAGCCAAAGGAATCCAAAGGTATTTCTCTATACAGTTTTGTGTTACTGTTGCAGAACAGTCAGTTAATTTTAAACACACAGTCAAGTGTTTTTGAATCATAGTTAAGAGTGCAGAATGGCTAGAGCCAGCACTGGTATGGGTATGGGAAATATCCATCTCCCACATTTTAATGGGAAAATTTATGACTACTGGTCAATAACTATGAGGGCATTATTTGTCTCCCAAGACTTATGGGAATTTGTTGAGGATGGCTTTGAAGAACTAGCAGATGAATTTGATTTTAATATGTTAACTCAGGCAGAAAGAGAACAGTTGAAGAGCAATAATAAGAAAGACTCCAAGGCTCTTTTCTTTTTGTATCAAGCAGTTCATGAGAGTGTGTTTCCAAGGATAGCAGCAGCTAAGAGATCCAAAGAAGCATGGCAGACTCTTATGAAAACCTATCAAGGCATGGAGAAAGTGAAGACAGCAAAACTTCAGTTGTTGAGGAGAGACTTTGAGACTCTCTGCATGAAAGAGTCAGACACTATTGACTCATTCTTCACTCATGTGATTGGAATGGTCACACAAATAAGATCTCATGGAGAGACTCTTGAAGACAAGAGGATTGTGGAAAAACTCTTGAGAAGTTTACCCTCAAGATTTGATGTGATTGTCACCACCATAGAGGAGACTAAGGATCTCACAAAGTTTTCAGTGGATGAACTACATGCATCACTGATGACTCATGAACAAAGATTGGGTAGGAGTGAAAACTCATCTCTTGAACATGCCTTTAAGACCCAGATGTCTTTCAGAAGAGGAAGAGGGCAAGGCAGAAGCCAAAATAGAGGTGGAAGGAACAACCCTTCACATACACATGGAAGGTGCAACAGTGAAAGTCATAGCCACGGCCAAGGTAGCAGCCAGCAAAACGGTCAGCAGAATGCTCAAGGACAGAGGTATGATAAATCCAATCTCCAATGTTACCATTGTAAAAGATATGATCATTATGCTAATGAATGCAGAAAGAAGCAGCAAGATATGGCAAGTAGAACTAGTGCAAACTTCACTCAGGAAAATGTCAGCCAAAATAATTTGTTTTTAGTATGTAATATGGCTGAAGAAAAAAGTGAGGATTTATGGTTTCTAGACTCCGGTTGTAGTAACCATATGACATGAAACATAGCAATGTTTTCCATGTTAGATGAAAGTGTGAAGTCACAAGTCACACTAGGAACTGATAGCAAAGTTTTTGTTATGGGAAAAGTAGATGTAAATGTTTTAACAAGATTAGGTGCAAGGAAAACCATAGCAGATGTGTATTATGTTCCAGGAATGAAGTGTAACCTCTTAAGTATTGAACAACTTGTTCATAAGGGGTATAATGTTTTCTTTGATAATGATGTTTGTACCATCATGGATAAACCACCCAGCAAACAGTGTATTGCTGAAGTGAAGATGACAAGGAACAGAATGTTCCCTCTCAGAATGAGAGCAGATTTGAAGAATGGTGAAGAGAAAGCAGCGGTTGCACAAGAGACTTACCAAAGCGAACCAAAAGATGATAATTGGTTATGGCACTTGAGATTTGGACATCTCAACTTTGGAGGTCTTAATTTGTTGAACAGAAAAGGAATGGTAAGTGGTCTACCATTGATAGAGAAACCAGATAGCCTTTGTGAAGGTTGTATCTTGGGGAAACAACACAGAGAAAGTTTTCCTTTCGAGAAAAGCATAAGGGCAAAAGCACCCTTAGAGATTGTCCACTCAGATGTGTGTGGACCGATGCAAACTCCATCGCTTGCAAGTAGTCACTATGTGTTAACATTAATAGATGATTTTACAAGAAAAACTTGGGTTTACTTTTTGAAAAACAAAAGTGAAGTGTTTGAAAAATTTGCAATTTCAAAGCACTTGTTGAGAACCAGAGTGGGCTGCATATCAAAGTCTTAAGGACTGATAGAGGAGGTGAGTATATCTCTAAAGATTTCTACGTTTTTGTAGAGAAAATGGTATTCATAAGGAGTTTACAACAAGCTATACTCCGCAGCAAAATGGGGTAGCCGAAAGGAAGAACCGAACCATAATGGACATGGCAAGGAGTATGTTAAAGGCAAAGCATTTGCCTAATAATTATTGGGCTGAAGCTGTACATTGTGCAGTGTACATCTTGAATAGATGCTCTACAAAAGCAATTATGAACAAAGTGCCGGAAGAGGCATGGAGTGGCACAAAGCAAAGTGTCACACATATGAAGGTTTTTGGATGTGTGGCTTATGCACACATTCCGGATTAGCTAAGAAAGAAGTTGGACAACAAGGGGGAGAAATGTATTTTCATTGGATACAGTGAGGAATCCAAGGCTTACAGGTTGTATAACCCATCCAGCAAGAAGTTTATTGTGAGCAGGGATGTTCAGTTCATTGAAGAGGAAGCTTGGGATGGAAGCATAGAGAAAATAGTGAATGTTAAACACTGTTTATATCATGATGAAAATGATGATGAATTGGCTGAAATACATCCCCAAACAGCAACACCAACAAAAGGGAAGCAAAGCACACCCTTGAGGAGAAATGAAAGTGCTTCTCCAAGCACACCACAAGGAGGAAATTCAAGTGCTTCTTCAAGCATTTGTACACCTACTGAAAGAGGTAAGAAATTTAGAAGTTTGAAAGATATTTATGAACAAGATATAACAAATGAAGGTATCAATTATTTGTTTGCTTTATATTGTCATGTTGATGATCCTGTTCATTTCGAAGAAGCCATCAAGGATGAGAAATGGATAGAAGCTATGGATGAGGAAATAAATGCCATAGAAAAGAACAAAACTTGGGATTTGGTTGAACTCCCAAAAGGTAAAGATGTCATTGGTGTTAAATGGGTCTACAAGACCAAGAGTAATACTGAAGGCAAAATTGAGAGACAAAAGGCAAGACTTGTTGTCAAAGGTTATAAACAGAAGCATGGGCTAGATTATGAGGAAAATTTCGCACCGGTTGCTAGAACGGAAACCGTGAGAGCAGTGTTGTCCATAGCAGCACAAAACAAGTGGAAAGTTTACCAAATGGACGTAAAGTCAACATTCCTAAATGGAGTGTTAATGGAAGAGGTTTACATTGAACAACCTCTCGGCTATGAAAAGAAAGACCAAGAGCACAAAGTATGCAAGTTGAAGAAATCTCTTTATGGGCTGAAGCAAGCGCCAAGAGCGTGGTACAATAGGATAGATTCATATCTACTGGAAAATGGTTTTGAAAAGTGTGAGGGAGAACCCACCCTCTACATCAAAGAAAAAGATGGTAAAATCTTGATTGTAGTTTTATATGTTGATGATGTTATTTTTACAGGTAATGATGATTACCTTATTGAACATTTTAAAACAGTCATGAAAGAAGAATTTGAAATGACTGATATGGGTTTGTTGAGATACTTCTTGGGAATAGAAGTAGAACAAGATGAAAATGAGATTTTTATCTCACAGGAAAAGTATGTTAATGAGGTACTTGAAAGATTTAACATGCAGGAATGCAAAGCAGCAATCACTCCCACAGTGATGGGATTAAAGCTCAGCAGAGAGGACAACAGCAAGGATTTTGATCCTAGTTTATACAAGAGCATAGTTGGCAGCCTTATGTATTTGACTGCAACTAGGCCGGACATTATGCATGTTGTTAGTTTGATTTCTAGATTCATGGAAAAGCCAAAGGATGCACATTGGCATGCAGCAAAAAGAATTCTGAGGTATGTTAAAGGTACAAAAGGTTTTGGTATTTTATATACTGCTTCAGAATGTTCAGATTTAGTTGGATACACTGACAGTGATTGGGCTGGAAGTGTTGATGATCGGAAGAGTACTTTCGGTTATGTTTTTCACATGGGTTCAGGAGCCATTTCATGGTCTTCTAAGAAACAACCCATTGTGGCATTATCTACAACAGAAGCAGAATATGTGGCAGCTACAACAGCAGCATGTCAAGCAGTTTGGATGAGAAAAATGTTGAGAAGTTTATGTCAAAAACATGTAAAAGGGACAGTGATTTTTTGTGACAATAGCTCAGCTATTGCATTGTCTAAAAATTTTGTTTTTCATAAAAGGACAAAGCACATTGACACCAAGTTTCACTTCATACGTGAATTGGTTAACAATGGTGAGATAGTTTTGCAGCATTGCAGAACAGAGGATCAATTTGCAGATATCTTCACAAAGCCACTTGCGCAGAAAAGCTTTGAACATTTCAGGAAATGCCTGGGTATGCAGAAAAACCCAGCAGTTGAAATTAAGGGGGGGTGTTGGAAATTAATTCCAACTGCTGAAGTCAATCAGCAATAAATGTAGAAGTGAAAGATTGCAGCACATTGATGCCAAAGATAAGGCGGTTGCCTGCAGTTTTGAACAAATTGCAAAAAGATTGGAAAGCCGCACAGGTGCAGTACAGAGCAGATGGGATTTTTGATCCCCTTGATATTTTATCAAAGGCGGTAGCCGTTTTTATTAACAACAGAGTTAATGGCCAAGACTCAAAGTCATGCCAGCAGGCAGAGCTTTTACTACAGGTTGAATCAGGCTTTAAAGCCTTACCAATTTAAATCGGCTGAGTAATGGCAGAGGCGGTAAATCGCAAGATATTCCAGAAAGTGTCTTGTTGATATGGTGAGTTTCGCGTGTGGAACGAACAAATATACATATGTTATATATATAAACAATCGCCTTCCCATAAAGCGTGAGGCCCGTGGGTCTCTTAGACCATGCGGCGTTGTATATCATATTTGCGATGCGATTGCAAATTGCATCATTGCAAAACCGCATGGCAAGTGTTAAAACCGACAGTTAAAAGTTGCGATGCGATCGTCACACAACGTACATCGCAACATCCGCCCATCTATTATGTTAAGTCGTGTGTTTGCGATGCGATCGTGCCATTGCGCAGATCGCAACATCGCAACTCGCATTTTTGCTGTTTTGCCATATATGTGTTGATCGCAGATATTTGCGATGCGATCCCATTGCACATCGCAACATTGTGCCATCGCACATCGCGAAATCAGAATTTCATTCGCTCGTGTGTTATGTTTTAAATAACGTGGACCTAATAAGTTTATATGTTTTGTTTTTATATTTTATAATGTGCGCGCCACTTATAAAAGAAAGTCCTCAGAGCCTGTTTGAGTGCAACGTTTTATTTTTAAATAGAACAGAGTTGTTTTTATGCACAACAGTGCAGAATTGAAAATACAAAGCAGCGTATTTTTCAGAAAGAGAGACAGAGTGTTTTATTTTTGAGAAACAGTAAGGTGTTCTCTGTGCACTGTGTTGTAGCAGCAGTCACGTTTTTAATCCCTCTGTTAGAGGAAGAACTTGTAACAATTTTTTATGGAATAAAAGTTTGTTTATTGAGTTGAAACTCTGTTTCCTGTGAGTGAAATTTTATTAATTTCTCTGTGTTAGAAGAAGAGAGTTTATTCTCTTCATTGTTGTTCTGGAATTTTTCAATATTCCAACATTTCTGAGTAATTCCGAACATACGGAGGAAGTAAAATTCCTAACTAAACACAGAAAAAATCAATTTAAAATGTGAACAGAGATGGCACAAAACATCCATATCATTAAACAATCTATTACAAAATTTGTAATACTTCAAAACTGCTGTGTTCTGAGTTACATTTCGAATTTATTTGGTTAACTGCTGCACACGCAGTGTTTACTACAATACTCTCTCTCACTGGTTTCCCTCTTTCTTTTCTTTCTTATTTATTTATTTATACTCTGCCTTCAACGTTAATTACAATACACAGTGACTGCATTACATTATGCCTTCGGGCCTTTTTCATATATAAATCAATTTTTTTATTATTATTATTATATATATATGTTTATTGTAAATATATATGTAATATAACATATATGCCTATGACCTAAAGTCTTAACCAAAAAAACATTGCGCGCATATGAAAAACTAAGACGTTAAACCTTTAACATAAAGGTTAAAACTTTATTATAACGTGTTTCACGGATTTCAAGCGTCTTTATGCAAATGGCTAAACAGGATTTATGGCATCCATTTAGCCGATGGCTGACTGGACATCCGAACCGTGTGATCGGCTTGCTATTGGCTACCGTATGATACGCTGGCGGACTTCACGGTTTTATACAAAACGATTCACAACTTTATCGCATCCATTTTATGGGTGGGTGACGTCAGATTGGTTTTGTGCGATACGCACAGGATTGGTCGACGTACTTCGTGACTTGGCAAGGTGGGCCATTGCTTTCGCGCGGGTTATGAGTTACGGAGAAGGTGAGGTAAGCTTAAATTCATGCGATTGAGCGTTGGTTGGTAGAGGCTTTGACGACGTGGACTAGATGGGTTCCACAGCATGACGTGGGGTTTTCAAATAAAGCAAATGCGCGGTATGGTAAATGGTTCGTTGGTGTTTAAATGCGGTATGGCAGGTTTTAAAGGCGGTAGTCGAGGAAGATAAGGGCGCGGGTTTGCGTGGTCAAAAATTAAATATCACGGAAAGGTGGATGAGTTTTCTGATGAATCCACGAAAAGAACCCTGGAACACGGGAGTTTCACTCAATCAACCTCTATCCTATCACGTGCTTTCGTGGCATATTAAAAAATACTCTTAATTTGACTACATATTGGAAAATACCATTAAAAATCACATTATTTAACCCCTTGCCAATATGAACCCAATATACCTTCCCAATTTAAAAAATCCCTACTTTCACTAGATATTGTAGGTATCCATTTTTTCATTAACATATTTTATACCTCTTTATATTTTTTCACTAACTTTGAGCGCCATTTTTTATACCTCTCAATATAAAAAACCTTTACCCCCTATATATATCCCCCAATATATTATGCCATTTTTTCCTCAATATAAATCCCCCAATGTGAACCCACTTGGTATGGTATTGCTCCCCTAGTGCAGTGCCTGTGCCCTGGAAATAGGAGTCGGAACGCGGTAAAACTAATTGATCAGCGGCTTCAAAAAAATCATATCCAGGGCCCTGCAATAGATTAGTGCGCGGCATCAATCCCTGCCATTCTCAGTCGTGGAGCGTTACACATCGCTCTCTTCATCATTTACTCTCCTTTGTACTGCCTTCTCATTCTTTGCAACTTATCCTCGTTTCTAAAAAAATGCACGATGCCACGACACGTCGCTGCTACAGCGTATTCAGCTTTATGTGGTCCACGTCACATTCTGTCTGATTACGTGTCACCGTGCCATCTGGCTTCAATAGCCATGCGGAGCACACTGTACTAACAATCAGGGTTGGATGTGGTTTTCACGGGTATGCTACCGGTTTCATCCGGTTTCTGAAGTGAGAGAGAATCCCAAGCTGCTAAGGGACCTATGCCAGGTTGGCAGCCTCCGAAACTTCACCGCGTTTAATGAATAACCCCCTCAAGGAGAAAGTTAACTCACAAAGTAGTGACACATTTTAAAACGGTGAAGTCTAATTTTTATAATTCCTTTTTTCTCCTCTCGAATCTGGAAATAGGGTGATATAGCGGTGAAGTTTAATTCTTATAATTCTTTTTTTCACTCCTGATTTTGGAAATAGTGTGATATTATTTTTAGTGAGATATTTATTTTTTAATTGTTTTTTGAGATTCGAGATTTTTTGAAATATTAACTTTGTATAAATTTAACGATTCAATTTGTTATTTTAATAATATTTATTTATTTAAAGATTTGATTTATTTATTTATTTTTTGAAGTATGAAGTAATTTAAAGTATTCAAATGCGTTATTTTAACTATGTTTTAATGAATTTTAATTAAAGTTTATTAAAAATATATATTTAAAAATTAGGTTTTTAATTGGTTGATTTTGTTCAAAATCTAGTGGAGTTTTTTGGAATTGTAAATTTGAGTTTTGTAATCTGCATAATATGAGTGTCCCATAAATTTTTAAGGGCCTTGTATCTCTTTATGTATCTCAAAACATATTTTAAATATTGAAAATGCATGATTTTAGAAAAATTTCATCCAATCAAAAAACATTTAATGATTAGAGTGCTCCCTTAAAAAAAAACTAAAAATTACCCTTTTTAAAATGACAAATTTGTCATATCAATAATATTTTACATGTAAGTTCCCACTTTGGGTGCTCATTAATAAAGAGACATGCAATGATTGAAAAACATGATGCTCTAAGGTGGACGAACAAATCTCCTCCCACATGGCGATTGAATTCAAATTTGGCACATGCACTCAATAAAGGTTTGGTAAAATTTTATGTCTTTAGAGCTTTTTAACAACCTAGAAGAGCATTCTCTTCTTTGTTAGGAGTAAATCTTCGTCTTTAGAAGGCAGGGTAACTGTGTTCAACCCAACAATAAAGAAGTATATTTATGGGTTTCTCAAGGAGGTTCAAGTTCCTTCACCAACTTGAGTTTTAACTTCAAATTTCAGAGAGAAGCAACAGGTTTCACACATGACCTTGTTCACAATTTCACCTAACACTCCTTTGAGCTGTTGTTTATGGGTCTGCTATTGGTGGTTTTTATTATTCTTAAAGTCTATTTTTACTCTAGCTTGTCATCCTAGTTCTGTTGCTTTATGTCCTTATTTTGAGGCTTGGGATTGTTGTTGGGATGTCTTCCCAAGTCTTCTGAAACAAAAAAGGGAAGAAATGAACTTTGTCATGGATTTTTGTTGATGTTTTTACCTTGACCTTGTTAGTACTCTATGATTTCTCTAGGCTGAAAATAGAAATTTCAAAGGTAACCACAAGTCACTTTTAGGCCAAAATATAGCACTTCTAGCCTTGGAGAGGGCTCTCTCACTTAGGTTTCTCAACAAATATGATATTAGGCTACGTATAAAGCTCAATAAGGTATGTTCATGAGAAAAGAGATAGATCCATTGGGCATGGCATCATGTCAAATCAATTTTTTGTCTAGCGATATGATGAAGAAAGAAAGGGTTTTCTCCACAGGAGCAAGGTAGGCAACTTTGGTGGTGGAATTTAGGTTAAATCGTTATAGAGGGTAAGTGTAGAAGGGTGAAAGACAACACATAGAGCATCAATACCATAGATGAATTCTAAAATGTGGCTTTAAGATGGAAGCATTGATAACTTGGCAAAACTAAATCAGAGCACCATTAAGATGAATTCTAAATTAAACATATGGTTTTTCCAAGCAAGAAGATACACATTTAAGATATGTAAACACATGAGACAAATTATAAGATCAAATGATCACAAAACCACCAAGATTCTAACACATGAATCCCTGCAAATCACCTTCTATCTTTCATTCATTCATTGGCAAATTTTTGAAAAAAATACAATGCACAAAAGTTTGTTCTTCTCTAATCTAACCAACCGAACCATTTCCCATGTTTTTCATCTCTATACACATGATTAGGTTTGATCTCCTACTCTAGGTGGTCGAAATTATTGATCAAAACAAACTTCGAACTAAATACATCAAAGTCTTAGTGCATATATTGAAAAATAGGAGTGGTTTTCCTTACCAATCTAAGCCTAAAACATCACCAACTTGGAATATTTGCAAATAAACATTAACTACACCTCCTAATATAAAATGCCACCTATCCACATGATCCAAACTACTTCAAGAAGCCAAAAATTTTAAATTTGAAATGAAATGATGTTGATTGTCCAGACTTGCAACGCATTAGCCAATTTCACAGCAAAATGAAGTAGCCTCCATGTTCGATATGGTTGCAACCCTCCTCTTTCAAAATGGAGCAAATGGGTATGCTTCAAATACCTTTGAGATGGTACTGAATCTCTTAGGTAATATTCAAAGCGCTTGCAGACCTCCTTTTGGAATATTTCCCACTTTCGCAGCAACATTGTCTCCTTTCGCAGCGCCTTCAAAAATCTAAACATATGGTGACTTTTTCTTATATAAAGTGTTGGAAGCATCAATGTGAATATTGTAACCTTCATATAAATCCCTTGATGACGATCAAAACTTCAAAACTTCACTATCCCACCAATACCAAAGATTATATAAAAAGTGCAGCAAGCCCTTGATGCGTTTTGCAAGCTTCATCAAAACTAACCTAATTTTGATTTTTTGAGCCAAAAGACAAAACTTTAGATTTGAGTGGTACTCTCCTGCTGAAGATTCACCTTTGTAATGGCCTCTGCTAATATATCTAACTTTCCCCTCTTCCTCTTCCTTCCAGATTCTTTGGCCTTAGTGAGCTTCTGGTTTACCAATCCGAGCCTTCTTTTTAGGACCAACTTTTGTGTATATAAATTTCTTACCTGCCTATGTTACACGTTATTTTGTCACCATGACATTTAACAATCAATATGGATCTATCACCATCCATACTCATGTTTCCTGGCAAGTTAAACATTCATATTCCTTGGCCAAGTTCTGAATTTTGGGAAAATGACTCTTTAAAACTCTTAAAAGTGACTTGCGCACTTTTTGCTTCCATTTCCGGCGCATGCGTGGATATTACAAAGATTCCTTGCGAAACTTTGTGCTCTGTTTTCCATTAAAACCAGCGCACCTTACTTCACGAAAAGTAAAAGATAAAAGTAACATCTAGAAGCATAGTTGGGTGCATATTCTCCAACTAAAAAGCCTCTGAGTCATATAAGTTTGAGCCAAATCCCTCTAGTCATGGAACAAATTCTCTTGGTCATGGGATCCTCATCCCCTCACCTATGGATCTCACTCCTCTTTGGTGGATCTGAAACCTCCTTAGTCTCTCGTATAAAATGAGTTGAAGCTTCAAGTTTAAGGGGATTCACATATAGTAACCTTATGGTGGTCATTTTAGAGTGGAGAGCTTGTTAACCAAGGAGGAAGATTGGAACCTGTACGACATCAAGGCTTGGTTGTAAGATTTCTCTTCTATTTATAAATAATACATTTGGATACTTTTTCTCATTGTATTGCTTTCTTGGAATTGTGATGGTTAAAATTCATAAATTCATTAAAGCAATTTCGTTTCCTAATCTCCTTGATCATTAGGTTAAGCTGGTTTTTGGATTATTACTATTCTGCAGGTGCTTTTGATCCATTGTATGTTTGTGTTTGTAGATTTCTTCTAAGCATTGAGGAGCAACATCAAAACAAAGCGTGGAATCTTCAACAGACATTTCGTTTGAAAGGTAAGAGCATCATCCTCTCTTTTCTAGTTTTAATAATTTGAATGCTAATAGCTGAGGGAAAGATATATTCTTATGTCTGTTTGTTTGTAGTTATTCATGAGAATACTAGGGAGATCACTCTTGTTTGCAAAAGGGATTTATCCAGGTAACAAATTGGCGACTCTGCTCGAAAACGTCTTAGTTCTCTCAGTTCTCTTTGGTTTAGTTCTCCTATTTTTCTAGTTTGACCACCTCTCAGTGTCACTATCAGATCCTCTGGTTTTGAGTGCCTTATTTTTATTTTTTTTAAGATTTCTCTATATTGCGCGGCTCTGTTTCAGAAACAAAACACAAATTTGTGCAGTCTTAGTTTTGAACTATCAGATCCTCTGGTTTTGAGTGGCTGATTTTTATTTTTTTTAAGATTTCTCTATATTGCGCGGCTCTGTTTCAGAAACAAAACACAAATTTGTGCAGTCTTAGTTTAACATGCGCACTAGATTACACTAGTTACTTGCGCAGCTCCTCGAAATTTTGAAAAAATGAGTTATCTCATAATCAGATTCTGATGTTTAGTTTCTGAATGTTCAACGTTACTTGTATCAAACCTTAGAGTCTGTTTGTGAGCTTATTTTAATTGCCCAAAAATTAGACCAAAGATCCAAAATGCCCTAAAATGCTGCATATGTTTGATTTTCCCGAATTCGAGCGCTAAAATCAGGGTTTCAGAGCGTAACACCTTCAAGGTTTTAGCGGAAGCTCATTTTATTTTCCCAATCACAGTTGTGGATACTCACATATCCGTCATCAACGATATGTCGATACAAAATTGATTCAAATACACTGAAATTTAAGCCGTAGTCTAACTAGACTGTTTTTTTTGCTTTGAAAATTATGAAAATTTCTTAAGATTTTAAGAAAATATGTCACAGATTTTTTAAATCTATGTTATAATTATCAAACTTTAATATTTTGGGTGGATGTTTTTAATGGTGCTAAATCCATTTCCACCATCAAAATTATGATTCAAACACATTACTGTAAGATTTCTTAAATTATTTTGACCCAGATTCCAGCCAATTTTAACACTACATGGAATTCCTCAATCTCATTAGACAACTCCGTCCGTAATTTAGACCTCGACGCTCTCCGCTTTGCAAGCAAGAAGCGATAAATGCGGCGCCTTAGGCTTTTTGGCGGTTCATTTTTCGGAACGATGATTTTGCGGCTATACTTGGCACTTAAGGAGTCAAAAATTAGATATCACGGAAGGGGAGATGAGTTTTCCGATGAATCCACGAAAAGAACCCCGGAAATAGGAGTCGGAACGCGGTAAAACTTAATGATCAGCGGCTTCAAATAATCATATCGGGGTCCGGGGCCCTGCAACAGATTAGTGCGCGGCACCAATCCCTGCAATTCTCATTCGTGGAGCGTTACACATCGCTCTCTTCATCATTTACTCTCCTTTGTATAGTAAATGAGAGCGTGGAGCGTGCCTGCTTTTGATTCTTTGCAACGCATTTCTCATTAAACATACAAACGTTTTACGTGCACAATGCCACGACACGTCGCTGCTACAGCGAACTCAGCTTTATGTGTTCCACGTCACATGTTGTCTGATTACGTGTCACCGTGTCATCTGGCTTCATTAGCCATGCGTAGCACACTGTACCAACTATCAGGGATGGATGTGGTTTTCACGGGTAGGCTACCGGCTTCATCCGGTTTCTGAAGTGAGAGAGAATTCCAAGCTGCTAAGTGACCTGTGCCAGGTTGGCAGCCTCCAAAACTTCATCAAGAAATAATAAAAGCGTAGTCTAAAAAAGCAACAGAATGGATCAGAATCTGGCAAAGATTTGACCAGAATCTTGTTTACAGTTGTTAAACTTTAGTATTTTGAGTGCCTTATGGGTTTTTGATAGTACTGAATCTATTTCCACTATCAAAAATGGATTTCAAACATTCCAACTACTTGATTTTTTGAATTTTAGTTTATCAGATTCCGGCAAAAAAAAACCTACCTTCAACCACATGCCAAGTAGACAACTTCAATAATCAATAACATCGAGAAAGTTAACTCACAAAATAGTGACACATTTTGACACATTTTAAAACGGTGAAGTCTAATTTTTATAATTCCTTTTTTCTCCTCTAGAATTTGGAAATAGGGCGATACAGCGGTGAAGTCTAATTCCTATAATTCATTTTTTTAATTTTTATTTAGTTAAAGATGTGATTTTTTTTGAAATATTAAGTAATTTAAGTATTCAAATTTGTTATTTTAACAAATTTTAATGTTTTTTAATTAAAGTTTACTAAAAAAATATATTTAAAATATATGTTTTTGAGTGGTTGATTTTGTTTAAAATCTAGTGGAGATTTCTTGGAATTGTAAGCTTGAGGTTTGTAATCAACATAATATGAGTGTCCCATCATTTTTTGAGGGCCTTGAATTCATTTATGTATTCCAAAATACATTTTGAGTACTCAAAATGTATGATTATCCAAAATTTCCATCTAGTCAAAAAACCATTTAATGTTTAGAGTGCTCCTTTAAAAGAAAAACTAAAACATTTAAACTACTTTTTCTAACATCACTAATTTGTCATATCAATGATATTTTACATGTAAGCCCCCACTTTGGATGCTCATTAATGAAGAGAGATGCAATGATTAAACAAGATGGTACTCTGAGGTGGATGAACAAATCTCCTCCCACATGATGACTGAATTCAAATTGGGCACATGTACTTGAGAAAGGTTTCATAACAAAGCTGGTTTTTGTCTAGAGGAAGAGGTTGGTGGCCTTACCATTTGTATCATTGTGCAAGAGGTAGACAAGACAAGGAAGCCTTCATGACAAGGAAATGGGCACATATATGTCAAATTGTTATGTTCTAGTAGAAATTGGTAAGGTAACTAGTTTTTTGGTTTTATTGCTCTTCAAGCATTTGTTTTGGCAAACTTTTATGTTTTTAGAGATTTTTAACAACCTAGAAGAGCATTCTCTTCTTCGCTAGGAATACGTCTTAGTCTTTAGAAGGAAGGGCTAACGTGTTCAACCCAACAATAAACAAGTATATTCTGGGTTTCTCAAGGATGTTCAAGTTCCTTCATCAACTCGAGTTTAACTTCAAATTTTGGAGAGAAGTAGCAGGTTTCACACATGACCTTGTTCACAATTTCACCTAACACTCCTTTGAGTTATGGTTTACAATTTTGTTATTGGTGGTTTTTATTATTCTGAAAGTCCATTTTTACTTTGACATGTCATCCTAGTTTTGTTGCTTTATGTCCTTATTTTGAGGCTTCGGATTGTTGTTGGGATTTCTTCCCAATTCTTCCGAAACAAAAAAGGGAAGAAGTGAGCTTTGTCATGGTTTTTTGTTGATGTTTTTACCTTGACCCTTTGGTTCGATTTTCATAGTCAACTAGGGTTCTTGTCACCCCTTCCCTACTAGTTTTTCCATAACCTTGGGTACTTTTATGCCTTAATTTGGCATATCGTTCTCCATGTGGTATTATGTTTCCATCTTACTTGCTCTTGATCATTTAAGTTCCTTCAATCCTTTTAATATTATGGTGTGCCTAGTTGGTTCATTGTGTCATAAGGGGAGAAGTGACCCTCACAATTCCTCTAGTTCTAGGGCCCAATTTTGCGTGGAATGTTCCGTTGCAATCTTTGTGCAATCCAACGCTCCATAAATTAGAAGAATGTAGAAAGAAATGTTAGAGCCAAAAGATTTTTTATATTAGATGTAGAGTTTGAGGAGAAGGTTGGAGGTTGGGTTCCAAACACTAGAAACACCAAAACTTGACAAACCAGGTACAAGTGAGAGAGAATTCCAAGCTGCTAAGTGACCTGTGCCTGGTTGGCAGCCTCCAAAACTTCACCAAGAAATAATAAAAGCGTAGTTTAAAAAAGCAGCAGAATGGATCAGAATTTGGCAAAGATTTGTCCAGAATCTTGTTTACAGTTGTTAAACTTCAGTATTTTGAGTGCTTTAAGGGTTTTTGATAGTACTCAATCTATTTCCATTATCAAAAATGGATTCCAAACACTCCAACTACTTGATTTTTTGAATTTTAGTTTATCAGATTCCGGCATAAAAACTACAGTCCACCACATACTAAGTAGACAACTTCAATAATAAATAACATCGAGAAAGTTAACTCACAAAATAGTGACACATTTTGACACATTTTAAAACGGTGAAGTCTAATTTTTATAATTCCTTTTTTCTCCTCCAGAATTTGGAAATAGGGCGATACAGCGGTGAAGTCTAATTCCTATAATTCATTTTTAAAATTTTTATTTAGTTAAAGATGTGAATTTTTTTGAAATATTAAGTAATTTAAGTATTCAAATTTGTTATTTTAACAAATTTTAATGTTTTTTAATTAAAGTTTATTAAAAAAATATATTTAAAATATATGTTTTTGAGTGGTTGATTTTGTTCAAAATTTAGTGGAGATTTTTTGTAACTGTAAGCTTGAGGTTTGTAATCAACATAATATGAGTGTCCCATTATTTTTTGAGGGCCTTGAATTCATTTATGTATTCCAAAATACATTTTGAGTACTGAAAATGTATGATTATCCAAAATTTCCATCTAGTCAAAAAACCATTTAATGTTTAGAGTGCTCCTTTAAAAGAAAAACTAAAACAATTAAACTACTTTTTCTAACATCACTAATTTGTCATATCAATGATCATAAATATTCATGAGATTATCACATTTTAAATTCTCTCCAGTTCTGTCTTCTTCTGCCACATCTTCGCCATCAGCTTCATGTGGCTCGTCCAATTGATCTTCAACACTTTGTTCATCTTTACATCCTTCCTGAAGATCAACTTGCGACTCTTCAATATCAGGATCTTGCACAACAGATTGTGCCTCTTGTTTCTCATGGTCATCAATAGAACCACATTGTTTTTTTGAAAAAATGCTACCCATGCTACCCAGGCTAACGCCTACGAATGCCCACATGAAAATATCATCATCATCATCATCAGAATAAAAAATATCTAAAAATATAGACATGTTGTTAAAAGGTCCAGCTTATCTAGTTTTTTCTTGCTTCCAGATTTTGACTCCACTCAGTCCTCTAACGAGCTCCAACAACCCCGTTACAATGCAGGCGGGAATCCTCCCTTTGGCAGCTCTTCAATAATAGAACCTTGTACACTGTGGCTTCTATGCCATGCAGGGCTTAGTGCCCTCAGCTCTTGCGACGAGCAACAAATGACCTCTCAACAAACTGGAAACGATATTGCCATCCAATTTTGATGCATGTGATTAGCAATCTCTAATGACACATATTTTTGAAGATGGGTTCAAATTAGCAAAAAAAAAACTTTCACGTTTTCATTGTGACATATAGTAAATTAATTGAAAATTTACTCAAATAGTTTTGAGATCCCCACAACCTGCAACCTTACTCAAACAATAAAATTTCAAAATGAATATGATTAGCAGCAACACCAGATCATTCCTATGCAACAACTCCTCCCACGGCCTCTTCAACCAGCGGAGCAAGAAAACTGAGGCACTCGGATCTCCCTGGCACATCGCGTTCACCTCTAGCACTGAATGTGGATCTGGAGTTTTAGGCGTCGCGGTAATGGGATCCATGCCTCCACGCCACTGCACTCAGCACGCAGTCCATGTCGCACGTCCTCTAGCGATCTAGCACCTTGAAACTGAGGTCGAGCACCAACACTCCTTTTCGCAGCAAATTCAACACATACAATATAGATATTATGGTTTAGCTATTTGTAGCACTCAACACCGGAGCGAGCTGCAACGCTCAACAAATGTCGTAGCCTCTCGGCCCATGTTACGCAGCAGCAGCAACAACTCCTCACACACTTCACACACTCCACACACTCCAGCTTCGAAGGCGCCGCTGTCAACCTTAGATTTGGCTCTCATGAAGACAAATTCGGCTTTGGACTCCCTGTGTTCATCGTTGTCTTTTTGCGTGAGGCAGAACTCACGATTTTTTAGGATGCTATCTTTCTGTGTGAGGCAGATCTCACGACGTTCGAGGATGTAAAGCTCACAAAAAAATTGCTAACTAGAAAAACCCTGTGCCTAACAGTCCACAGAGGAAGCAGAGACGAGATAGAGTCTCAATCGCAGGGACTCGAACACGCAATGGATCCAGAGATAGATTGGAAGGAAGAATTCGGGGGTTCGATTTCGAAACGACTGCTTCTACTCAAGCATGACCGCTTCAACTTGTCCGCTGTGCAGATCATTCACGCACTCACCCAACATAGTTTCAACTTAGCTCCGATACCATGATAAAATTAGCTATTTGATTAATAGTTAATTTTATCATATTTTACATGTAAGCCCCCACTTTGGATGCTCATTAATGAAGAGACATGCAATGATTAAACAAGACGATACTCTGAGGTGGACAAACAAATCTCCTCCCATATGGCGATTGATTTCAAACTGAGCACATGCACTCGAGAAAGGTTTCATAACAAAGTTGGTTTTTGTCTATAGGAAGAGGTTGGTGACCTTACCATTTATATCATTATGCAAGATGTAGACAAGACAAGGAAGCTTTCATGACAAGGAAAGGGGCACATGTATGTCGAATTGTTATGTTCTAGTATAACTTGGTAAGGTAACTACATGTTTTTTGGTTTTATTGCTCTTAGAGCATTTGTTTTGGTAAAATTTTCTGTCTTTAGAGATTTTTAATATGCTAGAAGAGCATTCTTTTCTTTGCTAGGAGTAAATCTTAATCTTCAGAAGGCAGAGTCACTATGTTCAACCCAACAATAAACGAGTATATTCTAGGTTTCTCAAGGAGGTTCAAGTTCCTTCATCAACTCGAGTCTTAACTTCAAATTTTGGAGAGAAGTAGCAGGTTTCACACATGAGCTTGTTCACAATTTCACCTAACACTCCTTTGAGTTGTATTTTACAGGTCTGCTATTGGTGGTTTTTATTATTCTGAAAGTCCATTTTTACTCTGGCTTGTCATTCTATTTTTGTTGCTTTATGTCATTATTTTGAGGCTTGGGATTGTTGTT
The DNA here is from genome assembly GCA_034641835.2 of Pinus albicaulis. Taxonomy (NCBI): domain Eukaryota; kingdom Viridiplantae; phylum Streptophyta; class Pinopsida; order Pinales; family Pinaceae; genus Pinus; species Pinus albicaulis. The sequence goes on along the minus strand of CM076570.1, from coordinate 506,195,322 downwards.
GTGATTTCTTCCCAATTCTTCTGAAACAAAAAACGGAAGAAGTGAGCTTTGTCATGGTTTTTTGTTGATGATTTTACCTTGACCCTTTGGCTCAGTTTTCATAGTCGATTAGGGTTCTTGTCATCCCTACTAGTTTTTCCATATCCTTGGGTACTTTTAAGCCTTCATTTGGCAGATCGTTCTCCGTGTGGTATTATGTTTCAATATTTCTCGCTCCTGATATTTTAAGTTCCTTCAATCCTTTTAATATTATGGTGCACCTAGTTGGTTCAAGGTGTCATAAGGGGAGAAGGGACCCTCACAATCCCTCTAGTTCTAGGACCAAATTTTGCGTAGAATGTTCTATTGCAATATTTGTGCAATCTACCCCTCCATAAATTAGAAGAATGCAGAAAGAAAGGTTAACACTAAAATATGTTTCATATTAGATGTAGAGGTTGAGGAGAAGGTTGGAGGTTGGGTTCCAGACATTAGAAGCACCAAAACCTGACAAACCAGGTACAAGCAAAATATTGACATATATTAATAGATGAAACCTATTATGGACAAAGTGTTGGTAGATTTCTCGGAAACCTGACATGAAATTTTATTATACATTGATAAAACACAAAAACAAATGAGGAAGCTCATCGAGAGGGTATCACTATTAGCCATAAAAACTTGCAGATTGAGATTTTTCCACCTCAAAAGAGGACAATGAAGTCCTTGACACTATCTAGGTGGACTTACCCTCTAGATAAATGATCTTTCTTTTGATTTACGTCATGTGCACTAGTAGTAGCGATGTTGAAATCATAGCAGACCTAGGTCCTAAGTTTATTAGTAGATCTTCAAACTCTTTTAAAATTTGTTATCTCTTTGGTTTTGTTATTAAGTTTAGACAATTTACGTGGACAAAAGCTATGCTATTGCTTTGGTTTCCTGGTAACATGCCAATACCACTTTTTGTTTTTTTAAATGCAAATTAATATAAATATTTCCCAACTTACCCAAAAATATACTTTACATATAAGATCACAATTCACCAACACCACCACTTAGGTCTAAAGTTATGAAGTTAAATGGATATCAATATAAGATCTCAATTCACCACCACTTAAGTCTAGAGTTAAGAAGTTGAATGGATATCAATAGTTACTTGGTGAACATCTATGTTTCAATATTTTTTATTTCATTTTTTTAAATAAATATTTGGAGAATGTGTTAGAGATATTGAAAATACATTATGCATAGATGGTGAAAATGTACTTTTCAAACCTTTTACTTTTCTTGGAAATTATGTGGAATAGGGTGATTTTGGAAAATTTTAATGGATGCCAAATTTAGATTATGAAAGCCTATATTTTAGGTGTTAAATATTTTTCACTTAACAAATAGTTTGTCCTTTTTATATGAAAATGTTCTATCCAATTATATAATAAAAATTCTAAAAAATATTCATACTTTATTAATATTAAAACTTTTATTGTAGGCCAACACTTTGTATTTGATTTTTTTATAGAAGGAACTTGTTCACTTTCCTTTTTGAGATCAAAATCTCAAAATGAGATAAGTTCCAAATCAGATACACTTCAAGCCTTTCATAAAAAGAACTTTATCCTTTTTACAATTAGTTAAGAGGATCTTGATCATAACAATCTCCTAACTATTTAGTGGACCTGATTAAATGACACTCCATTATATTTATTCAATACTAAGTACCATAATGGGTCTTATTTAATAATAACAAGCATAGTGGACCTATTCCATCTTACATTGAATGACCTCTACTATTATTGCTCTAGTATGAGCTCTTTGCCCCATTGAAAACATAAAACAATTAATACAAGTCCAAGAAGAAGTAATGGACATTATGGTTCCCCTCTAGTAAGGGATCGTTGTCAATGTGGTTCCAAAAGGGGAACAAAGAGATCTTATGAATCCAAATTTTTTTATTGTGATAAGGATATGACCTTGCTTACAAACTCCATGAAACATAATTGTTATATGTTAATTATGGGGACTAGGGGGATATAAAGGTAAAAAAGAAGAGAGAAATAAATCAATGTTCCTTGTTAGATTATAATATGTTGTGTAGGTGTATCAACACTGGTGAAAAATCCATGTACTAAAAGTTAATAAAGGAAAAATAATAACCACAGTTGATGTGACACTTATTCCAAGTTGAATGTTGGATAAAAACATCCTAGTGAGGGTGTTCATTGGTTTATTATGGATAAGAAAATTGGAAAAGGCATTGGAAAAGGCTTTGGAAAGGAAAATGACATTTATTGGCACATTTTATTTATGAAAATAATGGAAATAAGAGAAAAATAAAGTGGACCACAGGTTGCATGTGAGGAGGAAAATGAAGAAAATAAAGACCAAATTGATAAAAAGGATTTTGAGAATTAGTTGGTACCTTTTCTTTAGTTCAGTTTTGGAGCTCTCTCATTATTCTCTCTCTCTCTCTCACTCTTGGAAACTTAGAGTTTTCTTGGAGAACTTTGGCATTCGATCAAGAAAGGAAAAGAAGGAAAGAGGAAGAAAGGAGAAAACAAGGAAGAGAAGGATCAAGCATATACAATAATATTCTTTTTAGGTATCGATTTTCATGTATGATTTCCTTGCTAGATTTAACATGCACGGTATTGCATGTGGTTCTTTTCTATTATGGCATGGGTTTTTACAGGTGTGATAGTGTTTTCAACTTAGCCTTTCCATTTCCAGATAGCCATGGTGTGATGGAGTTCTCATGTTTTGGTTGAGTTGGATTGTTGGATGGATTCAAAGCTAAATGAGGTGGATCTCTGAAAGGAAGAAAAAATGGCCTAGTGATCCCTGAACCATACTATACATTGTGGTAAAGCCACTGATCTAGTGACCCCTGAACCAGACTACGGGTTGCAGTAAATCCAGGTATTGTGTGCCTTGATGGGCCTAGGAATCCTCAACCGGTTAATGGAGGGATGTATGGTAAAGCCTAAAGGTGGTTGCCCTTGATTAGGCCTAGGAATCCTTGCCAGTGAATGGAGGGATATACGGTAAATCCTATAGGGTGGAGTCTCAGTTCAGGGCCGAGCGATATGGTGTGGATTGTGGTAAATCTTGAGAGATTAGGAGACATGAAAATTCCTCATGGTGTAGGTGGAGATATCCCATGGAATTCATGCTTGTTTTATTGCCTATTGATCCAGGATAGATTGTAGTAAAGCATGGATTCTATTGATGAGGGTGAGGTGCTTTAGCCTCTGGATGCCCTGCTTGGTTCTTTTGTTTTGAGTCCCAAAATCATGCTTGGAATATGGCACAGGGGTGATTTGTTGAAGAGAGATTTGGCTCAGCTAATCTATGGTCGGGTGGAACGTGGTATTCCCATCCCAGGTTGGCTTATGCATCATTAATAAGGGGTTCTTTCCTTGACATATTATGTGCAAATGTATTGGTTTATGTGTGGATTCTATGGTTGATGTATCTTTGATATTTATATTTTTATTATGTTGGTTATAAGCATGTATTATGACAGTGATGATGTATAGCTATCCTCATGTTTTTATTTGTAAATGAATGAACAATGTATCTATGACCTAATAGATGATAATGCAACTAATGATATTAGGGAACAATGCTTCTTAGTGAATTTCGGATAAGCATGAGACCCTTATGCTCAGATCTATTGTTTAAACCTATAGATTACATATTTGTGACATGTTTGACGAAATCCCTATTGACATGGCTAGTAGGGGTCCAACCTAGACCTTTTCAATGTTTTTACAAATGTATCATTGTTCTGATGTTATAATTAAATTATGAATATCTCATTGAGTTCTGAGTAGTGACCTGGCCTTTGGGCTTGAAAAAGTGACTCAGATACCAGGGAAGCTGGCACAGGTCTAAGCAAAAAAGTCCCTGGACGCATGCATACCCATACTATGCGAGTATCTAGATCCTTCCAAATGCACCCTTTCCCATATCAAGGGAGCGTCTGAGGAATTAATGGTATAAAAACCCAGTGGGACCCAGGGGTTGGTTACTTGAGTGATTAAGATGTCTCATGGGAGTTTTTTTGCTGATGTGGAACGTGTGTTTGATATGTTTATGTCGATTCCACTTACTTAAGGTCACTTAGGAGGTTGAATCATATCATAGTAACTATTTGTCATATGTTTACCCTGATTTGCTAGTTACTTGGGTAGATGTGGGAGGAGGGTGTTACAGAGTGGTATCAGAGCATGGTTCACCCCTTGGAATGGATGGGCAGTGTATGTTGGTCATATATTCATGTTGGCTACATGTGTGTTAATCATCCTTGTGGTCTATATGTTTGTTGCATATGCATGGTGTCGATCATGGCTGTAGTGATGTCACCATGTGAAAGAGGATGTTGTTGTTGTGAAGTGTGTCGTCATAAGTGTATGATTCATTACTCATTGCTATGTGTGTCAATGCTTACTGTTGTAAAATGTGCATTGGTATGGTTGTTGTTGTCATGTAGAGGTCATGGTATGTGTAGTTGATATGGTCATGCATTGATTATTGGACTCTAGCTAGAATGATATTTATGTGTTGGTACACTTATATGTTATATGTATATATGTTGTTATGATTATGTTTGTACATTTATTACACTGATTTGGATGATCTTGCAGATGAGATATCCTCCCCGGATTATGCTAATGTAGGTTGGTTTATTGTGATTTGGTTTAGCTGACAGAGTATGCCTTACACGAAAGAGATCAAAATGACTAGCAAGATGGTAGACTACAAACATTCTCCCTATGAATCATATGAGCAACGGGATGTTGGGAACTCTTCTGAATTAATAGAAAAACTAAGAAGTTTGAAGGAATAAATAAGGAGTTTTAAGGAGGACAATGACAGAATCATATGGGCACAAGAGAAGCAAGCAGAGGTTAATGCAATGCTCCTTCAAAACTTGTCATAATTGTAGCAATAGCTGTCACTTTGGATCAACCATGGGCAGGAGGACATAACTAATGGGGTATATGGAAGTAGGTATCCTAGTGGAAATAGGTCATATAGAGATGACACAATGAGGGATGGCAGGCTGTTGGATACTATGGATAGGAGAGGTGATGGACACATGTACTACTCTAGTTATGGTTCTGATAGGCGTTATGATTGTCATCGTTATCATCCTTACAATATTAATGATAGGGGATACTTGCCACATGAATTTAAGAGAGGAAAGCCACCTACTTTTGATGGAGAATTGAAGAAACCAGAAGATGCAGAGGCTTGGATACTTGGGATGAAATAGTTCTTTGAGTTGCATGAGTACAGAAAAAACATGAAGGCCAAAATTGTCATCTTTAGCCTGAAAGGTAAACCAAAAATTTGGTGGGAAGATGTGAAGCGAGTCAGAGACATCAAGATGGAGGACTTAAGTTGGCATGAGTTCAAGAGGCTTTTCAGGAAGAAGTAATTGTCAGAAAGGTACTATGATGGTAAGGCCAAAGAATTTTATGAGCTAAATATGGGATCGATAACAGATGAGAAGAATATGACCAAGTTCTTGGAGCTATTTAGGTATGTAATGTATCTTAAATATGAGAAGGCTAAAGTTTGGTGACTTGTCAATGGTTTTCCATTAGCATTTAGAGATCGAATTGAGTATGATGAGCCTCAGTCACTTGAGGAAGTTATTGAGAAATAGAAGCATTCCTATGAGTATTCAAAGTGTAATAATGAATCTCATCAAGGATGGAAAGGGAAAGATAAAGTTAAGGGTAAATGGTAGCAGAAAAGAACAAGGCCTCAAAATGTAGAAAAGAAAGAAAATGTGGCACCACAAAAGAAGTTCATTGCATCTAGACATGGACATGGATCAAAGAAGCAACATAGAGGTGATAGTACTGGACGATTTGACTGTTGGACATGCAGTAACGAACACCTTAAGAGAGATTGTCAACATAATCAAGGTGGTAGACCTCAGATATATATTGCACATGAGGCACAGACTATTGGGGATTTTGGGCAAAAAATCCTCATATATATGCAGCACTGGAAAACAGGCAGGCAAATCTGGTGAGATTCAACGAGATGATGATCCTAGTGAAAATTAAGCACCTTCACTAGGTGGGGCCCGCAGGCTATTTTTAGGTGTATGTCTATTTTTAGAATGGTGAGCATATTCCAAAATTAGCAGAATGGTAATTATAGATGGTTGAGAAAATTCTATCTTTAGATGAGTTTCTATTTTTAGGTCATGGGCGAAGTGTATTTATAGATCGCATATCTAAAGATAGAATGCATGTCGATTATTATTAGCCCTTAAGGATAATCAGAAAATAAATAATAACTTATTCTCTTGAAGCACTTGATTTCAGTTAACTGATGTGGCAAACCAGTTAGCTGAAGGAATTACGCATTCCAAGGTTGGTTGGTGACTCATGCATGATGGACTTCGTTGTAACTGAGTGTGACATAGTTGTAACAGAGTTGAAAGAGTAGTTATGTGAGTTGTTATTTAGTTTAACTCAGTTAAGTGAGTTAAACTCAGTTGTGCTAGTTGTAACTAAAGATACACCAGTGAAAGATGAGTGAATTAATTATTTAATTAATTCACAAGTAGTGTCTTACTTGCAACCGAAGAAATACAACAGTTAATTACTTGCATGTTAGATCCAGTGGAGACCCAGTGGAGAGATAGGTGAAAGAGTGTGTTTGACTATCAGTTGTGACTATAGTGATTCATTCAATGCATCTACACACACATTGGAGTTTCCAATGAGGATTGCACAATCAAGGCAAGGCAAGATCGAATTCATTTATGGATCTTCTTCAGCAGGGATTGCGCAGTGGAGGCAGGATGTCAGGAGGTAGTAAATTGGTGCATGTGTGAACCAATATTTGTATGACAATGTGAGACGATTGTATATTGTATTGAGAGCTCTATGAGCTAAGCTTTGTATGATATTGTTTCATGATTCCATGATATACATAATATATGATAGTTGGGGTCTTTAGTTTTAAGCTTTCTCGGTAAAACATCTTGTTATGTGCGATTGATTTTTCTTCATATGTTTTCAATTGGTGATTTAATTTCTGCAAAGAATTGAGTAGAAGGATTATGTATTTAGCAGTAGATTTAATTTTTAGATCAGGGGGAGTCCAGAAATACATTATTGTGTTTATAAATTTCTACATGGTATCAGAGCAGTGTTAATCACTGAAGATTGCAATATTGAAGCAGTGCTGAGTTTTGTTGGTGTAACAATTCGAATTTGCTGCAAGAATTTCTTGGTGTGATAGTTGAGTAAACATTGAAATGGCTTTCAATGGGTTTCGGTTGGAGTATGCACTTGAGGGCAACTCGAAATACATAGCCTAGAAGGACAGAATGGAGGTGGTGCTTGAAGATAATGGCTTGAAGGATTTCATCGATAGCGATGTTCCTAAGCCCATTTTGACGGATGCTGCATTACTTGATGCATGGAAAAATAAAGTAGCGAAGACAAGAAGGATTTCGTTGGAAGATGTGAAATACCATATTGTGTCAAGCCTTCACGGAAAAGCCACTCCATTTGAAATGTGGAAGGCTTTGACACATATTTTCCAAAGCAGCAGCAACCATAGGAAGTTGGTGCTGAAATATAAACTCATAAAAATCAAAATGGAGAAGGGCGACAGTATTCCAAGGTATCTCACAAAGTTTGTCCAATGTAGGGATGAACTGGGGAGTGTGGGAATTAAAGTTGCTAATGATGACTTGGTGAGCTTGGCTCTCCTTGGACTTTCGAAGAGTTGGCACAAATATCAAGACTCTGTCAATGGGTGGGAGAAACTGCCGGATTGGGAGTGACTTTGGTCGGATATAGTGCAGGAGGAGATAAGGCAAAGTACCAGGCATGAATCTTCATCAAAGCATGATGATGAAGAGGATTTTGCTTTGGCTTCCAAAGAGAGGAAAGGGAAGGGGAATAAATCCCATTCAAAATCCGAGGCTAAAGGCAAGAAGCTGAATTTGTCCAAGGTGAAGTGTTTAAACTGTCACGAACATGGGTATCTCGCCACTAACTGCCCACAGAAAAAGAATAACAAGAAGGCTGCTGGAGCTGCAGCTGGTGAGACCCTTACCTCGCAATTTGAACTTGATTTCTCCTTGATCGCATGCTTGGTTTCAAGCACAATGGGATCGGTGTGGTATCTCGATAGTGGTGCTTCCTTGCACATGATGGGAGATAAGGAGATTTTCAGTGACTTGGAGGTGAAATATCTCCAAATGAATATAGAGATGGGCGACGATGGACGATACAATGCGACCGACATTGGTACCATTACCTTTGAGAGGGAGTTAGGTAAGCCATTTTTGTTGAAATATTTTATGCATTTTCCAGGTCTAAAGAAGAACTTGGTCTCAGTGGCGATGTTGGAGGACAAAGGTTATGATGTTGTTTTCAACAATGGAAAAAATTTCATGCGAAATAAAACAACGGGTCAAACCAAGAGGATAAGGATTCGAGTTAAGAATATCTACAAGCTGGAGCTAGATGGCTGCACTGCAATGGTGGGCAAAGAAGAAGAAGTGGTGAGTCGGGATGAGGGCGAATTATGGCACAGGCGATTGGGCCATCTTCACCATGGCGCCCTGAAGTTTTTGCAGCAGATTTCTACTGGAATTCCCAAGGGTACACTTGCATAGATAGATCAGTGCAAGGGATGTACTATGGGTAAGTTTGTGAAGACCACCTTTCATGAAAAGGATAACCGTGCTTCGGTGATCCTGGAGAGAGTTCACACAGATGTGTGTGGGCCATTCTCGGTTACTTCAACAACAAAATGCAGGTATTATGTTATTTTTGTCGATGAATATTCTCGTAGATGTTGGATATTCTTCATGCAGAAGAAGGATCAAATATTCTCAAAGTTCTGTGAGTTTAAAGCATTGGAGGAGAAGGTGCCAGGGAAGCAAGTGAAGGCTCTGCAGAGTGATAATGGTGGTGAATATATCTCGAACGAATTCAAAGACTTATGTAGTAAATAAGGAATTCAAAGAGAACTCATAGCGCCTCATAACCCACAATAGAATGGGGTTGTGGAGAGGAATAACAGAATGATCGTGAGTGCTGCACAAGCTATGCTGCATGATCAGGGCCTAGCAATGCACTTGTGGGAAAAATCATGCAACACTGCGGTTTATGTGCAAAACCATTGTCCTCATATAGTACTTGGCATGAGTACACCTGAAGAAGTTTTACTGGTAAGAAACCAGATGTTTCTCACTTTAATATTTTTTTCTCATCTGTTTATGTTCATGTGATGAAGAACACCAGGAAGAAGTTGGAGCTAACTGCAAAAGTTGGGATATTTGTGGGTTATACAGAAACACCCCATAATTATCGTGTGTATTTTCCAAACAATCGAATGATTGTGGTGCAACAGGATATAAAATTCAATAAGGAGAAATCCATGAATTTGTCACTTGAGAGGGAGCTACACTTGCATGCAGAGGAGGAACTAATTGTTCCCAAATATGAGCCTCAAGATGTGGATCAACCACAAGAGGAGGATCATGGAGTGGAGGAGTCCCCTCACGCAAAGCCAAACATCAAAACTGGAAAAAGGCATACCACAAAAGCTGAGAGGCTGAAGCTTGATGCAGCACATAATGTAGGAGCCCCTACTTCACAGTGCAGACAAATACAGTCTCCTAACCGATTCACTGGATACATGGCTCTCATGAGAAAATTTATTGTGACAGAGCCATCTTCTTTTCAGGAAGCAGTGCAAGAGCCTACATGGGTAGATGTAATGGTGGAGGAGTATGACTCCATTGTCAGAAACAGTGATTTGGAAATTGTTCCAAGGCCTGTTGATAAATCAGTGGTAGGTTCAATATGGATCTACAAGGTAAAGCAAGCTGCTGATGGGAGTGTTGAGAAGTATAAGGCAATATTTTTTGCCTGGGGCTTCTCACATATTAAGGGGATTGATTATGAAGAAACCTTTGCACCTGTCGCACAATATTCTTCCATAAGGACCATTCTTGCTCTCTCAACACAGATGGGTTGGCAAATTCATCAGATGGATGTGAAGACTGCATTCCTTAATGTGATCATTGAGGAAGAAGTGTAGATTGAGCAGCCTGAAGGATTTGAGATCTTCAGCAGGGATTCGCATGTGTGTAGACTCAAAAGAGCATTGTATGGGTTAAAGCAAGCACCCCGTGCTTGGTACACTTGGATCGACATCTATTTCACTAGACTTAGCTTCACCACGAGTGAGGCGGATGCAAACCTGTACCAGATTATGGAGGGTAAGATTTTAATCATTTTTCTTTATGTTGATGATTTAATACTGACTGGTGATGAGCAGCTGATACACTCATGCAAAGAGGATCTTGCAAAGGAGTTCGAGATGAAGGATATGGACCTCCTTCATTATTTCCTTGGATTGGAAATATGGTAGCAAGAAGGTGAACTGTTTGTGTCTCAAGGCAAGTATGTAAGGGAGATACTCGGTAAGTTTCACATGGAGGACTGCAAACCCATGGATACTCCTCTTCAAGGAAACTGGAGGAAAGAGGATGCTACATCGACAGAGGTAATGGATGCTATTGTCTATCGACAGTTGGTGGGTTCGCTCATGTGTTTATTTAATACAAGATCAGACATATGCTATGCGGTGAACCAACTTAGTCAAGTGATGGTTAAGACTACCAAGCTCTTTTGGAAGGTGGGCAAGCATGTCCTAATATATCTCAAGAGCACATATGAGTATGGATTATGGTACAGACAGACGGATTAGGTGAAGTTGCATGACTTCACGCATGTAGATTAGGCAGGCACCCCAACGGACATAAAGAGCACATCAGGAGGGGTTTTTAGTATCGGATCTACAGCTGTTTCTTGGTACAACATGAAACAGAGATCGTTGGCACTGAATTCAGCAGAAGCGAGATACATGGCAGCAAGTCAAACTGCGTGTGAGGCTATCTGGATGAGGAACATCTTGGTCAGTTTGTTCGGTTCTCATTTAGATCCTACATTGATTCATTGTGATAATCAGAGTTGCATTAAACTCTCGATTAATCCTGTGTTTCATGATAGATCTAAGCATATAGATATCCAGTATCATCATATCAGAGATTGTGTGCAGCGGAAGATCATGTAGAAATTATATACAAGATGCATGTATATATCCAGATTCTCCTGATCTAACAATATTTATCTTCTTGCTAAATAAAAAATCCTTCCATTGTTAATCTTTTGCAGAAAATTAAAATTCAATTGCAAACACATGAAGCAATAAAAACAATCACACATAATACAGTTGTTTAACGGGAAATCCTGAAGCTAAAAAACCCAGCTATCATATATTATGTATCATGGAGATCATGTAACAATCTCATACAAAACTTAGTACATCAAGCTCTCAGTACAATCAATCGTCACACACTAACAAGAAGAAATCTGCAAATCCATGCACTGATTTCTTGCCACCTGATAACCTGTCTCCACTGCGCAATCCCTGCTGAAGAAGACCCCTGAATGAATTCGAATCTACCTTGCTTGCACTGCGCAATCCTCATTGGCAACTCCAATGTGTGTGTGGTGCAATCAATGCATCACTATAGTCACAACAAATAGTCCATCTTTCCCTTTCACCTATCTCTCCACTAGGTCTCCACTGGAACTGACATGCACCGTAGTTAACTGTTGTGTCTGTTCAGTTGATTAATAAGTTATTATTTGTGAATTAATTAACTAATTAATTCACTCCACTCTCACTAGTGTATCATTTAGTTATACTAGATACAACTAGCTCAACTGAGTTTAACTCCATTAACTGAGTTAAACTGAATAACAACTCCATGAACTACTTTTCCAACTCTGTTATAACTTTTCCACTTCAGTTCTAACTGAGTCCTCCATGCATGAACCACTAGTAAACCCTAGGAATTGCGTAATTCCTTCAACCCACTGATTTTCCAAATCTATATACTGAAATTAAGTGCTCCAAGAGAATAAGTTGATGTTTATTGTCGGATTATTATTAAGAGCTAATAATAATCGACACTTCTATTTAGAGATCGATGATCTATAAATAGACTTCGCCCAATATTCTAAAAATAGAATTTCATCTATTTTTCCAACTTGACCAACCTTCCACAAATAGCATCCTGCAACTTCTGAAATATGATCACCATGTCTAAAAACAGACATAGTCTAAAAATAGAGTTACACCTAAAAATAGCCTGCGGGCCCACTTAGTGAAGGTGACTGATTTTCAGTAAGCTCATCATCTTGTTGAATCTCAACACTCCCTCTCAACAATATAGGGATTATCCTTCACCTCGATCTTGCCTCTATGGTATTCGAATTTTCTCCTGTCGAGCGCCTTCGTCAGAATATCTGCATCCTGATATTCCATAGGAATGTACTGAAGCAACATGATCTTCCGCTGCACGCAATCTCTGATATGATGATACCAGATATCAATATGTTTAGATATATCATGAAACACAAGATTAATCAAGATTTTAATGCAACTTAGATTATCACAATGTATCATTGTAGGATCTAAATGTGTTTTGAACAAACAGACCAGGATCTTCCTTATCCAGATAGCCTCACATGCAGCTTGACTTGTGGCCATGTATTCTGCTTCCATTGAACTAAGTGCCACAGATATTTGTTTCCTGTTGTACCAAGAAATTGCTGTAGATCCGAAACTGAAAACCCCTCCTGATGTGCTCTTTCTATCTATTGGGATGCCTGCCCAATCTGCATCCGTGAAGCCATGCAACTTCACCTCATCCGTCTATTTGTACCATAATCCATACTCAAATGTGCCCCTAAGATACCTGAGGACATGCTTGCCTGCCTTCCAAAAGAGCTTGGTAGGCTTAACCATCGCTTGGGAAAGCTGGTTCACCGCATAGCATATGTCTGGTCTTGTATTAACTAAATACATGAGCGAACCCACCAACCATCGATAAACAGTGGCATCCACTGCCTCTGCCGATGTAGCATCCTCTTTCCTCCAATTTCCTGGAAGAGGAGTGTCGATAGGCTTGCAGCCTTGCATGTGAAACTATAGAGTATCTCTCAGGAGCATACTTGCCTTGAGGCACAAATAGGTCACCTTCCCGCTGCCATATTTCCAATCCAAGGAAATAATGAAGGAGGCCCAAATCCTTCATCTCAAACTCCTTTGCAAGATGTGCCTTGCATGAGTGTATCAACTGCTCATCACCCATTAGTATTAAATCATCAACATAAAGAACAATGATTAAAATCTTACCCTCCACCATAATTTGGTACAGGTTTGCATCTGCCTCACTCTTGGTGAAGCCAAGTCCAGTGAAATAGCTATCGATTCGTGTGTACCAAGCACGAGGTGCTTGCTTCAGCCCATACATCGCTCTTTTGAGCCTACACACATGCGACTCGCTGCTGAAGATCTCAAATCCTTCAGGCTGCTCAATGTACACCTTTTCATCAATGATCCCATTAAGGAACACATTCTTCACATCCATCTGATGAATGTCCCAACCCATCTGTGTTGAGAGAGAAAGGATGGTCCTTATGGAAGAATACCGTGTGACAGGTGCAAAGGTTTCTTCATAATCAATCCCCTCAATCTGTGAGAAGCCTTGGGCAAAAAATCTTGCCTTATACTTCTCGACACTCCCATCAACAACTTGCTTCACCTTGTAGATCCATTTCGAATCTACAACTGATTTACCCATCAGCCTTGGAACAATCTCCCAGGCACTGTTTCTGACAATGGAATCATACTCCTCCACTATGGCATCTACCCATGTGGGCTCCTGCACTGCTTCTTCAAAAGAAGATGGCTCTTTCACGATTCACTTTCTCATAAGAGCCATGTATCCAGTAAAATGATCAGGTGACTGTCTATGTCTGCGGTGTGATGTAGTGACTCCTACATTTTGTGCCGCATCAAGCTTCAGTCTCTCAACTTCTGTGGTATGCTTTCTGCCTTGTCTGATGTTCTGTTCTGCATGAGTGGACTCCACTCCATGAATCTCCTCCTATGGCTAATCCACATCTAGAGGCTCATCTTTGGGAACAAGAAGTTCCTCCTCTGCATGCAAGTGTAGCTCCCTCTCAAGCGACAACTTCATGGCTTTCATCTCATTGAATTTTATATCCTGTCGCAGCACAATCATCCGACTGTTTGGAAAATACACGCAATAATTATGGGGTGTTTATGTGTACCCCACAAATATCCCAACTTCTACAGTCGGCTCCAACTTCTTCCTGGCGTCCTTTGTCACATGAATGTAAACAGATGAGGCAAAAATCTTTAAATGAGAAATATCAGGCTTCTTACCAGTAAAAGCTTCTTCAGGTGTACTCGTGCCAAGTACTCTATGAGGACAATAGTTTTGCACATAAAACGTCGTGTTGCATGCTTTCACCCACAAGTGCATTGGTAGGCGTTGGTCATGCAGCATCACTTGTGCAGCACCCACGATCGTTCTATTCTTCCTCTCCGCGACCCCATTCGGCTGTGGGTTATAAGGCGTTATGAGTTTTCTTCAAATTCCTTCTTTGCTACAGAAGTCTTTGAATTCACCCGAGATGTATTCACCACCATTATCACTCTGTAGAGCTTTCACTTGATTCCCTAACTCCTTCTCCACAAATGCTTTAAACTCACATAACTTTGAGAATGTTTCACTCTTCTTCTGCATGAAGAATATCCAGCATCTACGAGAATAATCATCAAAAAATATAACATAATACCTGTGTTTTGCTATTGAAGCAACCGAGAAAGGTCCACACACGTCTTTGTGAATTCTCTCAAGGATCATCGAAGCACAGTTCTCCTTCTCATGAAAGGTGGTCTTCACAAAGTTACTCATAATACATCCTTTGCACTGATATGACTGTGCAAGAGTACCCTTGGGAAGTCCAGTAGAAATATGCTGCAAAATCTTCAAAGTGCCATGGTGAAGATGGCCCAATCTCCTGTGCCATAATTCGCCCTCATCCCGGCTCACCACTTCTTCTGCTTTGCCCATCATTGCAGCGCAACCATCTACCTCCAGCTTGTAGAGATTATTAACTCAAATATGGACTCCCATGATATGCTTGCTTAAGAACTTGAATACCAATTGCCAAATGAAATATGGACTCCAGAGGGCCACCTTCCTCAATACCACCACCTGAATACCACGTCTTTTTCATAGATTGAGTCCAAAATCCACTATAACGATAGTGTAGTCACCACAAGTCTTCAATCAGATATTTCTTTGATGTTGCTTCATGATGGCCTCTTCCCAAGTTGTTATAATGATACAAAATTGAAAATTGGAGGTTTCTTGAAAAAGTTTGCAAGCTAGTTTATGTCTTGTGGGAAATGGATCGAAATTGCAAAAGAACATAAAATTAGAAAATTTAGTTAAGTTTTGCATATTTAACCAAAGAAAAATAGACAACATGTAGCCTTAGAAAACAACTTTGATGACGGAGTTCACCCCTCATGGGCTACGTCTCTGGGTCCAGTTTCCAATGTTGGCCCTTTATATTATATTCTCAAATTTTAAATTAAATCAAAACACGATGCTGAAATCACAAAAATAATGTTTCCATTGTGTCTAGAACACCCAAAAACCCCTATGCAAGCTCTTCTTAGGCTAAAAAACGTTGAAAAATGGTTTATGCTTCCTTCTCCATTTCTCTATTATCTGTCCTACAAAGTGACCAAATTGGCTTAAAAAACAATGAATCTCCTTTTTGTGGAACCGCCAAGCAAGAATTTGGCGTGGGAGCGGCAAAAATTCCACCGAAAATGGTGCATTTTGTTGAACACTTAAATGCACCAATAAGGACACCTGATGATTCTTTAGCCCTTTTGACGATCATATGGTGTGTAATCTGGCTAGGGGCGTGATCCAGAGGTCACGTGCCCACCGGATCCTTGCACCTGATCATATGTCATTGCAATATGCCTGTGTGTGGGGGAGTGGGTAGGGTGCCAAATGACTTGCCCCTCTGTCGTATTATTTGTTGGTTTCTCCGACAGTTGTATATAGTAAATGGGACCAGGGGTTCGGCCATGCACTCTCCCCCTCTGCATTTCCACTGTGGTCTCATGTTACCATATAACTGGGGCTAGGGCCAGTCGGGCAAGCCCACCGGCCCGAACCCCCCTCCCCCCCCCAAAAAAAAAAAAAAAAAAAAAAAAAAAACTATTCAACCATTATATTATATATATAACTCGCCCACTAGGAATATTAAGAACCATTGTGTGGTGTAACAGTATGAATGTTAGTTAGCTCACCAGAGGTCTCGGGGTCGAGCCCCATCTGGTTAGTCAAACCCTTAACAAAATTTTTCATGAGCACCGAGGGCCTTGCTGTGCCCTCTCATTGGGCCATGTGGAGCTTCCTGATTTGCCAACCAAAACACAACAGCCAATCAAAATCTGCCAAATTGAACTGTACGACCATGGCATGTGTTGACACGTGATTGGCCCTTCTGACATCCATACCTCCCAGTAAGTCTGCTGATGTCAGCAAAACGTCACTATATGACGTTCCCAATCAACCCTCCAAGTTGAATTTTAGTTATTTTCCAAAAACTTCAGAATGAGATAACTTTCGCATATGGTGTTGGATTGAGGCAATTCAAGTGTCGTTGGAATCATAATGATGAGATATGCGATTTGGCACCGATTTTGGGCGATTTTGAGAACTTTTATTTTTCATCCCCTGGATCATTCCTCCCCACTGGAAGCTTTTGGACCACCAAAATTTTGTTTTTACTTAGCAATTAAGTGATGGTACAATTCCCTCTCTTTCCTGATTCAATCCACCTTGATTTACGTGGATTGGTACCTTTGAGCCCCACATGAAGATACTCCACAATTCCTCTGCATGTAGTCCTTATCCTCCTGTCAAGAATTGAGTCTTCCTGCAACTCATCTAAATATTCAGGAGGAAAATATCAATAGATGGAATCTGAACATTCTCTGCATGATCATCAATCATTTTAGCCCATACAATCTCAAGTTTTCGACATTCACAACAGAATAAATTTGCATATACGGTGGGAAATCTAATAAAAAAGCATTGTTACCAATCTTCTCCAAGATTTTGAAAGGACCATATCTGATTGGCTTGAGATTTTTACCTTCACCTTGAAGTCTTTCCTTATTTATATACAACCAAACTTTATCTCCCACTCATAAATCATGGTCAACTCGATGCTTGTCATGCCTTGCTTTGTACTTTTGTTTGCTTTTCTCTAGCTACTCTTGTACTCTTTGATGCACTAGATAATTTTTTTCAATGAAATGCTTGGATTTTTCCACATCTCTATGTCCATTTACTGCAATACCTTTACCAAAGATAAAATCCAAGGGAGACTTTGGAAATAACCCAAACGAACTTAAAATGGAGATACTTGCATATATGTGTGCTTAGCATGATTGTAGGCATGTTAGATGTAATGAAAATGTTAATCCAAAAGTTTAGAATGCTTACCACAATATCAAGAAGGAGATATACTATTGTTTTGTTTACCACTTTTATCCGACCGTTGGTTTGTGGATGACATGAGGTGCTCTTCTTCAACTTGGTGTCCATGAGTTCCCATAAACTTGACCAAAAATTCCTGACAATTTGAGAATCTTGATAAAATATTATAGAAGTGGGGAACCAAAAGTGAACCCATACATTTTGGAAGAACATCTTTACGGTTTGTTTAGTTGTAATGTATTTCTTACATGGCATCGACACAAACATTTTGTTGAAATGGTCCATAACAACATATAGATAATCATGACCTTTCCTAGACATTTGTAGTATCCCTACAACATCCATAGAAATACTTTCCCAACGACGAGAAAGAATAGGAAGTGGAGTTTAGAAACCCAATTTCCTATTTATAGGCTTGCTAGTAGCACACATTGAACATCCTTTTACATATATTGAAACAATTCCATTCATGCAAGGCCAATAACAATACCTCTAAATTTGAGCAATTGTTTTGCTTACACCAAAGTGACCAACAATAATATATGTGTGAGCTTCCCTTATGACATTGAATTCCCCCCTATAGAACACATCACTTGCCAAGAACACATAAGTTTCATGCATGATTGAGTTATGCATTGAGTTATTATTGAGAATGTAATGATGTTGCAATGAGTGAGAAGTTAGCTATAAATTTTCTCCAATATTGGGTTGCTCCCAAAAATCTCCTAACTTTTGTCACATTGTTGGGTTTAGGCCAATTCAAAATGACTTCAAATTTTGAGGATCAATTTTCAATTCATCCCCTCTTAAAGTATGACCCAAATAAACCAAATAGGTTTTCCTAAATTCACACTTGGACATCTTCAAATACTACTTCTCTTTCTTTAAGCCATCTAAAACTTGTTTCACATACTTGACATGCTCTTCATGAGTCTTACTAAAAATTAGAATATCATCTAAGTAGAATAAGACAAAATCATCAAGGAATGGTCTCAACGCATCATTCATAAATATCATGAGTGTTACAGGTGCATTACAAAGCCCAAACGACATAAATAACCATTCAAACAAACCTTGTTTTGTATTGAAAATGGTTTTCCAAATATCATCTTCAACAATCCTTATCTGATGATAACCGCTTCTCAAATCTAACTTAGTGAAGTAAACAACATCATTTAATTGATATAGAAAATCATCAATGTGAGGAAGAGGATAATGATTATTTACCGTGATCTTCTTCAAAGCTATAAAATCCACACACATGCACCATGTACCATCTTTCTTTGGAACTAAGACAATAGGTGACCCACAAGGAGATGTGCTAGGCCAAATCTTGAATTTGCTTCTTGATTTATGCGTTCTTCAAAACTGACATTGTATACATGCTAATGTTAGGAAGAGGCGCATCCTGCTGCAATTGAATCTCAAGTTTGATTCCTCTTTTATAAGGAAACCCTTCAGGTTCCTTAAAATTCTTGTCATAAGTGTTAACAAATTCAAACAAATCATGCTTGAGTTTTGAATCACAAGTAGTATCTTTAGCTTTAATCATCAACAATACAAAATTCTTACTATCATTTACAAGCTTTTCATCTGACCAACACTTACAAGAGATAAGTTCATCTTCTTGCGATGTGCTGTAGCAATATACTCAACTCCATCATTAAAAAGATGATATGTGTTCTCATGATGATATAATATGGCTTTTCGTTCATACAAGTATGGACCCCCTAAAAAAATTCCACATATATCAAGTGGTAAAACATGAAGCTCTACCTCATCAATAAAGTTTGCAGTGATGGCGAATTTGAGTTTACACTTTTTTGTCACTTGCAATTTCGAATCGAATCATCACATACCCAACCCAAAGGGTAAGGTTTAGTATGAGATGTAGTTTCTATATTTATTTTCTTGACAATTACTTCATAAATAACATTGAATTGGGATCCATTATCAAACAATATATCAACTTTGGTATGTTTTTTAATGACCCCGATATGACAAATATTACTTCTTTCTTTATCATTTTGAGACTAAATAGGATTACTAGAAGAACTAGTACTTACATTAGAAGCTTTACCTTTTATTCCCATGGTTGTTAGTTTGGTTTCATCACCTGAATCAAATCCTAGATCATGTTAAGTTGTAGCAACAATATTTTGTTTCCCCTTATCATTGAACTCCTTTGGTCTCATTTCTGGATGTAGTTTCCAACAATGGTCTTCATCATGGCCTTAATTTGAACAATATTTACAGGTAAGTTTCTCTCCCTCTTTCTTGACTGTAGCATTATTTTTTCCTTTTCCTTTAAACTTCCCCTTTCCTTTGTCTCAAGATTTGGAAGGTTTATTGAGTCGTAACAACAATCTTTTGTTTCCCCTTGTTATTGAACTTCTTTGGTCTCATTTATGGATGTAGTTTCCAACAATGGTATTCATCATGGCCTTCATTTTAACAATGTTTATAGGTAAGTTCCTCCCCCTCTTTCTTGACTGTAGCATTCTTTTTTACTTTTCCTTTAAACTTCCCCTTTCCTTTGTCTCCATATTTGGAAGGTTTCTTGCTAGTCTTTTGATGAAAAATATTGCCTCTTGATTCTAAATGAGTTTCCTGAGCACATACTTCATCTAGATTGGTGGGATTAAACATAATTATATTACGTCTCAAATAACTATGTATTCCACCTATGTATTTAAGGAGAGTGTCTTGTGAAGACAAATCAACACCCAAGATTAAAGATATTCTTCTAAATTCTTGTGTGTAACTTTGGATGTTCTGACCTTTAGCTTGTCTAAAATTTTTCCAATCCATAATTTATTTTTGCATATAGGCTAATGGATAAAATTTCCTTCTTAATGCAAGTATAAAATCATTCCAAGAAGAGATAATTTTACCACTTTTCTTCAAATCTTTTTGAGTTATGACCTCCCACTAGATGAGGGGTGCATTTTTCCAAATGAATAGGAGCAAGTTAGATCTAAGGAGTCTAGTGAGACTGTGGAGATAGATGGTTGGTCTGATGATCCAAGGTTGGAGAGGTTGATTTAGGAGAGCGAGGGTAGAATTGTTCGTAGCCTGTATTGTTGAGATACATTGCAGATAGATATGGATGGTTCATATCAGGCAGAGGTGGACCATTTCCAAGATCAGGGATTAAATATTCAGTGAGGAGAGATGTAGGATTCAGAGTGTGGATAGGTAGTCTAAGGGGCTACCCCACTTCATCTTATTATTGAGCTCATGAAGATGGAATACTTTATTTAATCCTCAAGATCTTGAAGAAGGATCAAACTTGCTTCCTACTTCAATATCTTAAGCTTGAACATTGTAGGAGACTCCAAAAACACTATATGTCATATGTGTCGGGGAAAACCCCCCTTTAACATATTGTTAAAATCTTTTTTCTTCTCAATCTGCTTATTCCTTCCTTCCTTTTCCAAAATTTCGTTTTTTCACACTCCTCAATCCAAAAACACAGGCGTTTTAGAAAATGTTACAATCCACTTCCTCAATGAGATCATTCCATTCATTCTAATACACGACAAGACTCACATTAAATCAATTCCACCACCCAAAAAGCGCGTGTCTAAGAGATATCATATCAATCTCAGGAAATGTTATCCTCTTTGTCACCCCATATACCTTCATTATTGTTCTCCCCATATCAAAATCCCTTCACACAACTCCTTGGTGGGAGGTGGGATTTGATCCAGGTGGATATTGGTGGCCACCCACCTATTCCATTTGGACCCACATCATCAATTCTTTCAGTTTTTCACTTTCAGCACATCTTACTATTTTTAGCAGGTTTTCGGTTACTAAACTTCCGGAGCTGTTTTTGGGCCCTAATGATCCAGGTGGATATTTATGGTCACCCACTTATTCTATTTGAACCGCCACCATATTTTTATTTTTATTTTTATTTTTATTTTTTTTATTTTTATTTTATTTTATTTTTTTTTCAGTTTTTCAGTTTCGGCACAACTTACTATTTTTAGCTGTTTTTCTTGTCCTGAACTTATGGAGTTGTTTGGAGGCCTTAAACGACGCTTTTTGGGAAAACCGGGAGCAACATGGGTCCATGGACTAATGCTTCTCACATAAAAAATTGTAGTCCTCGGACAGATATTGCTAATGAGGTATGGTGCACGTCAAATGAAGATTGTATGCCAAAGTTACGTCCTCGGGAAGTTAAAACACCAATTTACCCAAATGGGGTCTATAGTTTTGGAACTTCATCTCCTAGGATTAGGTTTTTGGATGTTTAGGGTTTTCCATTGTTTCTCAATAATAAATAGGACCTCGAGCCTCATTGTAACACAATCTAGAGGCCTATAGCCACCACATATCTTTTCAGAGATACGCTACCAACGCCCTAGCTAGTTTATTTCCATTATGTCTGTAAGCATATTTCTGTTATTTGATATTAATGAAATGAAATATTATTTCCGTTGCATCTCTGTGTTTATGTTTATTTCTGTGTATTATTGCATTCCTGCATAAATTTGGATTAGGATTCCACATGAATATTTGGTTATGGCTATTCGATCAATCATGGCATGGTGTGGTCTCTAGTTCAACTAGTATAAGTCATTACCAACTACAATTTAAGTCCTTCAATTCCCTATTCTCTTATAAATTCTTCTAGTCACCTTATTGATCTCATGTTCCCTTTGCACCCCCACCTTCTCTTGGCCCCTCATTTTTGTTGCTTTTTTCCTCTTCATTCTGCGTCTTTATCATGGCCTTTCGTAGCTTTTCAGTTGCCAAGCCTACTTGACTCGACTAGAAGGCAATATTTCCAACCTCTCCTCCCCCGAAAACCTTGCATTTCAACTGAAAATGATGATGGATTAATTAGTTCAACATCGAGGGCTTATTCATCACTTACAAGATTAAATTAATGCAATCAAGAGCCAACAGACATTCATTAACACTACTTGGCATCACAATTTCATGTGGTTCTTCCTTTGGGATTTTTGGTCCATCTTTGTTTGAGGTGAATTCTACTCTTTGAAACCTTAGTGAAACAACTCTTAAGAACTTTTCCACAACTCTAGATTCCATTGACGCTCCTCCCTCCACAAAGTTAACTTAATGTTTTGCTTTGGAATCTCCTCCCTCCACAACTTTAACTTAATGTTTTGCTTTTTTATCAAAGTGCTTTGCATGTATCTGCATATTTACATTGTAAGATTTTGTTAGTTAAGCTTCAATATCTCTACTTTATATTGTATTACTCATTTTAAAACCTAAACCTACTTATATACACCTATAACACCCACCAAAATATACTTTTACTAATTTAACATAAAATTTCTAATTCCCATATATAAGAAATGTTTGTAAATAAGACTTTTCAAAATTTCTAACCAAAATCATATCACACTTTATATATTTTTTAATTATTATATTAAATCAATTTATTTTTATATTTATATAATGATTTTATATTAAAATAAATAAAAAATATCTTTCAAATTAGTAAACATATTTCTACTCCAAATTATAAAAGGGAATATAATTTAAATGCATTATATACATTTTCCAATTACAAATCACATATTCAAAATAAAATAAACCTAAATATATTGGCCTCTAAAAAAAATTACTTAATGGAACAATTAAAAAAATAAACTAAAATTCTCAGTGTAATTTCTAATAGAATTATCATCTTAAATATTATTTTATTATTATTATCATTAAAACAATTTAAATATTAAATTATTATTAAAATAATTAAAATTATTATTATTATAATTTTAAGCAAGTCATGAATTTCATAGTAGTAAAATTAATGTAAAAAATTTACAAAGCCATATAAACGTTGACAAGAGCAAAATTGGAACCAATTTCCCAACAAGGGGAAACCAAAAGGTCCATGTGTGAAACCATGAATTAGAGAATACTTAGTCCATGGATAGAGTGAGAGAGAGTGGCATACAAAATCGGTGATGAAAATACAAGAGTTTTTGTAAGGTTTTTCTGGAGAGTTAAGCATAAAATCCATGAAAAAAGATATGATTGACAGTTTAAACAATGTGCTTACCCTTGGAGGTTGCAAAAAGGGATAATTTTAAGGATGAAAAATTATCTTGAAGTTTAAAATGTTGGCGAATTTCACTAGTCCCTAATATGTGAATTATAAAATTTTATTTATATGTTTGTAAAAATATATAAATTTATAATGATTTTATATATAGTCTCTATATAATGTTGGCTATTTTTAAGGTAAAATAATTTTATATTGTAAAATTTAGGCGAATCATTTTTACGAAAAAATGGAAATTGGCGAAACTTTTTTTTGGAAAAATCATGGAAAATTAGCCCACTTGCGAATATTAGCCCCTAAAATTTTCCATGATCCAGAGCGTTGTTGGTTTTCGATTGAACTGCTACCTCTTCTTGCAGCTCGTCCATGATAAGGAAACCATATGAGCTCGATGTTTGTTTTACCATTTCCTTCTCAGTGTCCCGACTTGCCTGGCCTTACAGTTACATGTCATTGATCTTGATGGAAGGGGAGGGAGATGTGGGCGAGATGGAGAGGGAGCCAGAGCCATCTTGAGAGCTAGAGGAGGAAGGGGAGAGCGGGACAAGAGGGAAGGAAATGCCAAAGTAGCTTGTCAATTGATGCAAATATTGACAGAGGCTGCTAACCTGGGCATTGGCCTCAACCACCTTCATCGTGTTGCCTCTGCGGCTAGCTGCTTCTTCCATAGGTGCTTGGCCAACAAGTTTCTTAGTGCGCAAAACGCTCGAAGGGATATCAAGGCCAAAGAGATCAGAATTCTCGTCAAATCCTGCAGCGCAAGGGGGATGCCCATGCCCACAACCACGACCACTTCCTCCACACCTGACTTGTCCATGCTCGCAGATCATTGTTGTAGGCGGGAGAATGAGGAAAGCGAGTTCAAAATAACAGGTTGAATGGCAACACTTCTCTAAGAGGGGGATGAGAGAGAGAAAGGGAGAGTGACAAAAGAGTCTGTAAATGAGGCTGTAAAGAATCAAATAATCAGAAAGTTCTCTAGTGTTGAGAA
The DNA here is from genome assembly GCA_034641835.2 of Pinus albicaulis. Lineage (NCBI taxonomy): Eukaryota > Viridiplantae > Streptophyta > Pinopsida > Pinales > Pinaceae > Pinus > Pinus albicaulis. Next base: position 506,170,821 of record CM076570.1, on the reverse strand, counting down.
AGAGGCTTGCGAAGTAATTGTGGCATGAGGGCCAAGTACACGAAGATCATAAAGAAGATATAGAACAAATGATCTAGAGTCATCAAGATTGAAAAATTTACAAACCGAAAGAGAAAATTAAAAGTGCATGAACGCGAAGAACATTAAATGTAGACAAGGCAACAATGTTTAAATGCCACCTAAATCTAGAGATTAAAATATTACTGTTATAAATAAAAAAACTATATTAAAAAAATCAAATAATAATAGCATACATCAATCTAATTTCTAATAAAATTATTATCTCAAATATAATTTTATTATTATTATATTTTGTCACGTTTTGTGCGAAAAAAGGGAATATTGTGTCAAAAAAAAAAAAAAAATGGAAATAACAAGCTTTAAACTTTGCTTTCTGAACTCATCTGGAATGAAAACAACATGCAATATATGGCGTTGATCTCTCTTCTTCAGCTCTGTGAACAATGACATTGAATATTTGTTAGTCAAATTTCCCATGTAAGGTTGGTATTGGAAAAGACATCATCGATAATGATAGGTGATTGGCCTTCCAACAAACTTCCAGCCTTTTTGGGCGAAATCTGACTTTAAGAAGCCCAGATCAATACCTATGGGTCTTTCTGCCAGTACCCAAATCAAAATTGGGGAGTACTATTTGCTCTCAACGTTATATCTTGTCAATTTATTTATTTATTTCATCTAAAGATATACTTCTGTCCCTGGCAGAAAGTTCGTAAGTTGTATAGTGAATTTGTGTTCCATTATAGTCCATATATTTGTAATGAAGCTTTCCACCACAGTCTAGAATTTCTTGTTTTTGCATCCTGCAGTTGGATGGATGTGGTTTTAACGGGTAGGCTACCGGCTTCATCCGGTTTATGAAGTGAGAGAGAATTCCAAGCTGCTAAGTGACCTCTGCCAGGTTGGCAGCCTCCGAAACTTCACCGCGTTTAATAAATAAACTCGTTATTGAGAAACTTTTTTTTCCACAGTCGTTAATGAGAAACTTAACTCACAAAGTAGTGACATGTTAAAACGGTGAAGTCTAATTTTTATAATTCCCTTTTTCTCCTACGGAATTTGGAAATAGGGTAATATAGCGGTGAAGTCTAATTCTTATAATTATTTTTTTCCCTCAGGATTTTGGAAATAGCGGTGATGTGTAATTCTTACAATAATTTTTTTCCCTCCGGATTTTGGAAATAGCGTGATATAATTTTTAGTGAGATATTTATTATACCTGCCGCCTGCAGGGATAACGCATAGTGACATTAGTTCACTTGTCAGTGAATTTTTTTTTTCGCTTTTTACATAGTTTAACTTTAATTAGGTTTATTATTTATTTATTTCTTAATTATTTTTGAGATTCGAATTTTTTTGAAATATTAACTTTATATAAATTTAACAATTCATATTTGTTATTTTAATAATGTTTATTTATTTAAAGATTTGAAATTGGTTGAAATAGTGAATAATTTAAATATTTAATTTTTTATTCTAACAATATTTTTTTGATGCATTTTAATTAAAGTTTATCAAAAAAATATTTAAAAATATATGTTGGTTGATTTTGTTCAAAATTTAGTGGAGATTTCTTGGAATTGTAAGTTTGAGCTTTATAATCAACATAATATGAGTGTTTCATAATTTTTTGAGGGCTTTAAATCCATTTATGTATTTCAAAACACATTTTAAACACTGAAAATGCATGATTATTCAAAATTTCCATCTAGTCAAAAGACCATTTAATGGTTAGAGTGCTCCCTTCAAAAAATTAAAACATTTAAACTACCTTTTCTAAAATGGCTAATTTGTCATATCAATACTATTTTGTTGGAATTAATGGAGAAATCCATAGTTAGGTTGTTGTTATCATAAAGATAGGATTGAGATTCTAATCATAGATCTCATATCCTGATATCGAGGGAGTGGTTGAAACCATCCCATCAACTATTGATCAAATAGCTCTCCAAGTGAGAACCTGGAGAGTGTATACACACATACACACACTCTGATCATTGAATCAGATGAGCCTAAATTATATAGGCTTTCACACTAACGAGATGGTTTCAACCACTCCATCGATATCAGGATAGGAGATCTATGACTAGAATCTCAATCCTATCTTTATGATAACAACAAGCTAACTATGGATTTCTCCATTAATTCCAACACTCCCCTTTAATGGAGAAAGGGTACTAAACAATAACATACGCCTGCTGGTCTAGTCTCAATTAGGCTTACAATAAAAAAACATAAAAAAAACTTGACAACAGAGGATTTCATTTTCGTCTTTATGCTTCTGAGTCCATATTTGTTCATTCTATGTCGAGGCTTCACCTTCACTTTCCTCACCGTGAGGTAGTGATGTATTTTCACCTCATTTCTTCCCCAATGATGGAAAGCTTGAACGCTTATCCTCGCCCTTTTGAAAGTTATGACAGGCTTAATAGGAAACCGTTTTCTCTCACCATTTCTAGTGTCACGCATGTAAATTTCAGCGATGTTGTTATCTGCACACACATAAATATTCATGAGATTATCACATTTTAAATTCTCTCCAGTTCTGTCTTCTTCTGCCACATCTTCGCCATCAGCTTCATGTGGCTCGTCCAATTGATCTTCAACACTTTGTTCATCTTTACATCCTTCCTGAAGATCAACTTGCGACTCTTCAATATCAGGATCTTGCACAACAGATTGTGCCTCTTGTTTCTCATGGTCATCAATAGAACCACATTGTTTTTTTGAAAAAATGCTACCCATGCTACCCAGGCTAACGCCTACGAATGCCCACATGAAAATATCATCATCATCATCATCAGAATAAAAAATATCTAAAAATATAGACATGTTGTTAAAAGGTCCAGCTTATCTAGTTTTTTCTTGCTTCCAGATTTTGACTCCACTCAGTCCTCTAACGAGCTCCAACAACCCCGTTACAATGCAGGCGGGAATCCTCCCTTTGGCAGCTCTTCAATAATAGAACCTTGTACACTGTGGCTTCTATGCCATGCAGGGCTTAGTGCCCTCAGCTCTTGCGACGAGCAACAAATGACCTCTCAACAAACTGGAAACGATATTGCCATCCAATTTTGATGCATGTGATTAGCAATCTCTAATGACACATATTTTTGAAGATGGGTTCAAATTAGCAAAAAAAAAACTTTCACGTTTTCATTGTGACATATAGTAAATTAATTGAAAATTTACTCAAATAGTTTTGAGATCCCCACAACCTGCAACCTTACTCAAACAATAAAATTTCAAAATGAATATGATTAGCAGCAACACCAGATCATTCCTATGCAACAACTCCTCCCACGGCCTCTTCAACCAGCGGAGCAAGAAAACTGAGGCACTCGGATCTCCCTGGCACATCGCGTTCACCTCTAGCACTGAATGTGGATCTGGAGTTTTAGGCGTCGCGGTAATGGGATCCATGCCTCCACGCCACTGCACTCAGCACGCAGTCCATGTCGCACGTCCTCTAGCGATCTAGCACCTTGAAACTGAGGTCGAGCACCAACACTCCTTTTCGCAGCAAATTCAACACATACAATATAGATATTATGGTTTAGCTATTTGTAGCACTCAACACCGGAGCGAGCTGCAGCGCTGAACAAACGTCGTAGCCTCTCGGCCCATGTTACGCAGCAGCAACAACAACTCCTCACACACTCCACACACTCCAGCTTCGAAGGCGCCGCTGTCAACCCTAGATTTGGCTCTCACGAAGACGAATTCGGCTCTGGACTCCCTGCGTTCATCGTTGTCTTTCTGCGTGAGGCAGAACTCACGATTTTTTAGGATGCTATCTTTCTGTGTGAGGCAGATCTCACGACGTTCGAGGATGTAAAGCTCACAAAAAAATTGCTAACTAAAAAAACCCTGTGCCTAACAGTCCACAGAGGAAGCAGAGACGAGATAGAGCCTCAATCGCAGGGACTCGAACACACAATGGATCCAGAGACAGATTGGAAGGAAGAATTCGGGGGTTCGCTTTCCAAATGACTGCTTCTACTCAAGCACGACCGCTTCAACTCGTCCGCTGTGCAGATCATTCACGCACTCACCCAACATAGTTTCAACTTAGCTCCGATACCATGATAAAATTAGCTATTTGATTAATAGTTAATTTTATCATATTTTACATGTAAGCCCCCACTTTGGATGCTCATTAATGAAGAGACATGCAATGATTAAACAAGACGATACTCTGAGGTGGACAAACAAATCTCCTCCCATATGGCGATTGATTTCAAACTGAGCACATGCACTCGAGAAAGATTTCATAACAAAGTTGGTTTTTGTCTATAGGAAGAGGTTGGTGACCTTACCATTTATATCATTATGCAAGATGTAGACAAGACAAGGAAGCTTTCATGACAAGGAAAGGGGCACATGTATGTCGAATTGTTATGTTCTAGTATAACTTGGTAAGGTAACTACATGTTTTTTGGTTTTATTGCTCTTAGAGCATTTGTTTTGGTAAAATTTTCTGTCTTTAGAGATTTTTAATATGCTAGAAGAGCATTCTTTTCTTTGCTAGGAGTAAATCTTAATCTTCAGAAGGCAGAGTCACTATGTTCAACCCAACAATAAACGAGTATATTCTAGGTTTCTCAAGGAGGTTCAAGTTCCTTCATCAACTCGAGTCTTAACTTCAAATTTTGGAGAGAAGTAGCAGGTTTCACACATGAGCTTGTTCACAATTTCACCTAACACTCCTTTGAGTTTTATTTTACAGGTCTGCTATTCGTGGTTTTTATTATTCTGAAAGTCCATTTTTACTCTGGCTTGTCATTCTATTTTTGTTGCTTTATGTCATTATTTTGAGGCTTGGGATTGTTGTTGTGATTTCTTCCCAATTCTTCTGAAACAAAAAGCAGAAGAAGTGAGCTTTGTCATGGTTTTTTGTTGATGCTTTTACCTTGACCCTTTGGCTCAGTTTTCATAGTCGATTAGGGTTCTTGTCATCCCTACTAGTTTTTCCATATCCTTGGGTACTTTTAAGCCTTCATTTGGCATATCGTTCTCCGTGTGGTATTATGTTTCAATATTACTTGCTCCCGATATTTTAAGTTCCTTCAATCCTTTTAATATTATGGTGCACCTAGCTGGTTCAAGGTGTCATAAGGGGAGAAGGGACCCTCACAATCCCTCTAGTTCTAGGACCAAATTTTGCGTAGAATGTTCTATTGCAATATTTGTGCAATCTACCCCTCCATAAATTAGAAGAATGCAGAAAGAAAGGTTAACACTAAAATATGTTTCATATTAGATGTAGAGGTTGAGGAGAAGGTTGGAGGTTGGGTTCCAGACATTAGAAGCACCAAAACCTGACAAACCAGGTACAAGCAAAATATTGACATATATTAATAGATGAAACCTATTATGGACAAAGTGTTGGTAGATTTCTCGGAAACCTGACATGAAATTTTATTATACATTGATAAAACACAAAAACAAATGAGGAAGCTCATCGAGAGGGTATCACTATTAGCCATAAAAACTTGCAGATTGAGATTTTTCCACCTCAAAAGAGGACAATGAAGTCCTTGACACTATCTAGGTGGACTTACCCTCTAGATAAATGATCTTTCTTTTGATTTACGTCATGTGCACTAGTAGTAGCGATGTTGAAATCATAGCAGACCTAGGTCCTAAGTTTATTAGTAGATCTTCAAACTCTTTTAAAATTTGTTATCTCTTTGGTTTTGTTATTAATTTTAGACAATTTACATGGACAAAAGCTATGCTATTGCTTTGGTTTCCTAGTAACATGCCAATGACCACTTTTTGTTTTTTTAAATGCAAATTAATATAAATATTTTCCAACTTACCCAAAATTATACTTTACATATAAGATCACAATTCACCACCACCACCACTTAGGTCTAGAGTTATGAAGTTAAATGGATATCAATATAAGATCTCAATTCACCACCACTTAAGTCTAGAGTTAAGAAGTTGAATGGATATCAATAGTTACTTGGTGAACATCTATGTTTCAATATTTTTTATTTCATTTTTTTAAATAAATATTTGGAGAATGTGTTAGAGATATTGAAAATACATTATGCATAGATGGTGAAAATGTACTTTTCAAACCTTTTACTTTTCTTGGAAATTATGTGGAATAGGGTGATTTTGGAAAATTTTAATGGATGCCAAATTTAGATTATGAAAGCCTATATTTTAGGTGTTAAATATTTTTCACTTAACAAATAGTTTGTCCTTTTTATATGAAAATGTTCTATCCAATTATATAATAAAAATTCTAAAAAATATTCATACTTTATTAATATTAAAACTTTTATTGTAGGCCAACACTTTGTATTTGATTTTTTTATAGAAGGAACTTGTTCACTTTCCTTTTTGAGATCAAAATCTCAAAATGAGATAAGTTCCAAATCATATACACTTCAAGCCTTTCATAAAAAGAACTTTATCCTTTTTACAATTAGTTAAGAGGATCTTGATCATATCAATCTCCTAACTATTTAGTGGACCTGATTAAATGACACTCCATTATATTTATTCAATACTAAGTACCATAATGGGTCTTATTTAATAATAACAAGCATAGTGGACCTATTCCATCTTACATTGAATGACCTCTACTATTATTGCTCTAGTATGAGCTCTTTGCCCCATTGAAAACATAAAACAATTAATACAAGTCCAAGAAGAAGTAATGGACATTATGGTTCCCCTCTAGTAAGGGATCGTTGTCAATGTGGTTCCAAAAGGGGAACAAAGAGATCTTATGAATCCAAATTTTTTTATTGTGATAAGGATATGACCTTGCTTACAAACTCCATGAAACATAATTGTTATATGTTAATTATGGGGACTAGGGGGATATAAAGGTAAAAAAGAAGAGAGAAATAAATCAATGTTCCTTGTTAGATTATAATATGTTGTGTAGGTGTATCAACACTGGTGAAAAATCCATGTACTAAAAGTTAATAAAGGAAAAATAATAACCACAGTTGATGTGACACTTATTCCAAGTTGAATGTTGGATAAAAACATCCTAGTGAGGGTGTTCATTGGTTTATTATGGATAAGAAAATTGGAAAAGGCATTGGAAAAGGCTTTGGAAAGGAAAATGACATTTATTGGCACATTTTATTTATGAAAATAATGGAAATAAGAGAAAAATAAAGTGGACCACAGGTTGCATGTGAGGAGGAAAATGAAGAAAATAAAGACCAAATTGATAAAAAGGATTTTGAGAATTAGTTGGTACCTTTTCTTTAGTTCAGTTTTGGAGCTCTCTCATTATTCTCTCTCTCTCTCTCACTCTTGGAAACTTAGAGTTTTCTTGGAGAACTTTGGCATTCGATCAAGAAAGGAAAAGAAGGAAAGAGGAAGAAAGGAGCAAACAAGGAAGAGAAGGATCAAGCATATACAATAATATTCTTTACAGGTATCGATTTTCATGTATGATTTCCTTGCTAGATTTAACATGCATGGTATTGCATGTGGTTCTTTTCTATTATGGCATGGGTTTTTACAGGTGTGATAGTGTTTTCAACTTAGCCTTTCCATTTCCAGATAGCCATGGTGTGATGGAGTTCTCATGTTTTGGTTGAGTTGGATTGTTGGATGGATTCAAAGCTAAATGAGGTGGATCTCTGAAAGGAAGAAAAAATGGCCTAGTGATCCCTGAACCATACTATACATTGTGGTAAAGCCACTGATCTAGTGACCCCTGAACCAGACTACGGGTTGCAGTAAATCCAGGTATTGTGTGCCTTGATGGGCCTAGGAATCCTCAACCGGTTAATGGAGGGATGTATGGTAAAGCCTAAAGGTGGTTGCCCTTGATTAGGCCTAGGAATCCTTGCCAGTGAATGGAGGGATATACGGTAAATCCTATAGGGTGGAGTCTCAGTTCAGGGCCGAGCGATATGGTGTGGATTGTGGTAAATCTTGAGAGATTAGGAGACATGAAAATTCCTCATGGTGTAGGTGGAGATATCCCATGGAATTCATGCTTGTTTTATTGCCTATTGATCCAGGATAGATTGTAGTAAAGCATGGATTCTATTGATGAGGGTGAGGTGCTTTAGCCTCTGGATGCCCTGCTTGGTTCTTTTGTTTTGAGTCCCAAAATCATGCTTGGAATATGGCACAGGGGTGATTTGTTGAAGAGAGATTTGGCTCAGCTAATCTATGGTCGGGTGGAACGTGGTATTCCCATCCCAGGTTGGCTTATGCATCATTAATAAGGGGTTCTTTCCTTGACATATTATGTGCAAATGTATTGGTTTATGTGTGGATTCTATGGTTGATGTATCTTTGATATTTATATTTTTATTATGTTGGTTATAAGCATGTATTATGACAGTGATGATGTATAGCTATCCTCATGTTTTTATTTGTAAATGAATGAACAATGTATCTATGACCTAATAGATGATAATGCAACTAATGATATTAGGGAACAATGCTTCTTAGTGAATTTCGGATAAGCATGAGACCCTTATGCTCAGATCTATTGTTTAAACCTATAGATTACATATTTGTGACATGTTTGACGAAATCCCTATTGACATGGCTAGTAGGGGTCCAACCTAGACCTTTTCAATGTTTTTACAAATGTATCATTGTTCTGCTGTTATAATTAAATTATGAATATCTCATTGAGTTCTGAGTAGTGAGCTGGCCTTTGGACCTGAAAAAGTGACTCAAATGCCGGGGAAGCTGGCACAGGTCCGAGGAAAAAATTCCCTGGACGCATGCATACCCATACTATGCGAGTATCTAGATCCTTCCAAATGCACCCTTTCCCATATCAAGGGAGCGTCTGAGGTATTAATGGTATAAAAACCTAGTGGGACCCAGGGGTTGGTTACTTGAGTGATTAAGATGTCTCATGGGAATTTTTTTGCTGATGTGGAACATGTGTTTGATATGTTTCTGTCGATTCCACTTACTTAAGGTCACTTAGGAGGTTGAATCATATCATAGTAACTATTTGTCATATGTTTACCCTGATTTGCTAGTTACTTGGGTAGATGTGGGAGGAGGGTGTTACAGAGTGGTATCAGAGCATGGTTCACCCCTTGGAATGGATGGGCAGTGTATGTTGGTCATATATTCATGTTGGCTACATGTGTGTTAATCATCCTTGTGGTCTATATGTTTGTTGCATATGCATGGTGTCAGTCATGGCTGTAGTGATGTCACCATGTGAAAGAGGATGTTGTTGTTGTGAAGTGTGTCGTCATGAGTGCATGATTAATTACTCATTGCTATGTGTGTCAATGCTTACTGTTGTAAAATGTGCATTGGTATGGTTGTTGTTGTCATGTAGAGGTCATGGTATGTGTAGTTGATATGGTCATACATTGATTATTGGACTCTAGCTAGAATGATATTTATGTGTTGGTACACTTATATGTTATATGTATATATGTTGTTATGATTATGTTTGTACATTTATTACACTGATTTGGATGATCTTGCAGATGAGATATCCTCCCCGGATTATGCTAATGTAGGTTGGTTTATTGTGATTTGGTTTAGCTGACAGAGTATGCCTTACACGAAAGAGATCAAAATGACTAGCAAGATGGTAGACTACAAACATTCTCCCTATGAATCATATGAGCAACGGGGTGTTGGGAACTCTTCTGAATTAATAGAAAAACTAAGAAGTTTGAAGGAAGAAATAAGGAGTTTTAAGGAGGACAATGACAGAATCATATGGGCACAAGAGAAGCAAGCAGAGGTTAATGCAATACTCCTTCAAAACTTGTCATAATTGTAGCAATAGCTGTCACTTTGGATCAACCATGGGCAGGAGGACAAAACTAATGGGGTATATGGAAGTAGGTATCCTAGTGGAAATAGGTCATATAGAGATGACACAATGAGAGATGGCAGGCTATTGGATACTCTGGATAGGAGAGGTGATGGACACAGGTACTACTCTAGTTATGGTTCTGATAGGCATTATGATTGTCATCGTTATCATCCTTACAAGATTAATGATAGGGGATACTTGCCACATGAATTTAAGAGAGGAAAGCCACCTACTTTTGATGGAGACTTGAAGAAACCAGAAGATGCAGAGGCTTGGATACTTGGGATGAAATAGTTCTTTGAGTTGCATGAGTACAGAAAAAACATGAAGGCCAAAATTGTCATCTTTAGCCTGAAAGTTAAACCAAACATTTGGTGGGAAGATGTGAAGCGAGTCAGAGACATCAAGACGGAAGACTTAAGTTGGCATGAGTTCAAGAGGCTTTTCAGGAAGAAGTAATTGTCAGAAAGGTACTATGATGGTAAGGCCAAAGAATTTTATGAGCTAAAGATGGGATCGATAACAGATGAGAAGAATATGACCAAGTTCTTGGAGCTATTTAGGTATGTAATGTATCTTAAATATGAGAAGGCTAAAGTTCGGTGACTTGTCAATGGTTTTCCATTAGCATTTAGAGATCGAATTGAGTATGATGAGCCTCAGTCACTTGAGGAAGTTATTGAGAAATAGAAGCATTCCTATGAGTATTCAAAGTGTAATAATGAATCTCATCAAGGATGGAAAGGGAAAGATAAAGTTAAGGGTAAATGGTAGTAGAAAAGAACAAGGCCTCAAAATGTAGAAGAGAAAGAAAATGTGGCACCACAAAAGAAGTTCATTGCATCTAGACATGGACATGAATCAAAGAAGCAACATAGAGGTGATAGTACTGGATGATTTGACCGTTGGACATGCAATAATGAACACCTTAAGAGAGATTGTCCACATAATCAAGGCGGTAGACCTCAGATATATAGTGCACATGAGGCACAGACTATTGGGGATTTTGGGCATAAAAATCCTCATATATATGCAGCACTGGAAAACAGGCAGGCAGATCTGTTGAGATTCAACGAGATGATGATCCTAGTGAAAATTAAGCACCTTCACTAGGTGGGGCCCGCAGGCTATTTTTAGGTGTATGTCTATTTTTAGAATGGTGAGCATATTCCAAATTTAGCAGAATGGTAATTATATATGGTTGAGAAAATTCTATCTTTAGATGAGTTTCTATTTTTAGGTCATGGGCGAAGTGTATTTATAGATCGCATATCTAAAAATAGAATGCATGTCGATTATTATTAGCCCTTAAGGATAATCAGACAATAAATAATAACTTATTCTCTTGAAGCACTTGATTTCAGTTAACTGATGTGGCAAACCAGTTAGCTGAAGGAATTATGCATTCCAAGGTTGGTTGGTGACTCATGCATGATGGACTTCGTTGTAACTGAGTGTGACATAGTTGTAACAGAGTTGAAAGAGTAGTTATGTGAGTTGTTATTTAGTTTAACTCAGTTAAGTGAGTTAAACTCAGTTGTGCTAGTTGTAACTAAAGATACACCAGTGAAAGATGAGTGAATTAATTATTTAATTAATTCACAAGTAGTGTCTTACTTGCAACCGAAGAAATACAACAGTTAATTACTTGCATGTTAGATCCAGTGGAGACCCAGTGGAGAGATAGGTGAAAGAGTGTGTTTGACTATCAGTTGTGACTATAGTGATTCATTCAATGCATCTACACACACATTGGAGTTTCCAATGAGGATTGCACAATCAAGGCAAGGCAAGATCGAATTCATTTATGGATCTTCTTCAGCAGGGATTGCGCAGTGGAGGCAGGATGTCAGGAGGTAGTAAATTGGTGCATGTGTGAACCAATATTTGTATGACAATGTGAGACGATTGTATATTGTATTGAGAGCTCTATGAGCTAAGCTTTGTATGATATTGTTTCATGATTCCATGATATACATAATATATGATAGTTGGGGTCTTTAGTTTTAAGCTTTCTCGGTAAAACATCTTGTTATGTGCGATTGATTTTTCTTCATATGTTTTCAATTGGTGATTTAATTTCTGCAAAGAATTGAGTAGAAGGATTATGTATTTAGCAGTAGATTTAATTTTTAGATCAGGGGGAGTCCAGAAATACATTATTGTGTTTATAAATTTCTACATGGTATCAGAGCAGTGTTAATCACTGAAGATTGCAATATTGAAGCAGTGCTGAGTTTTGTTGGTGTAACAATTCGAATTTGCTGCAAGAATTTCTTGGTGTGATAGTTGAGTAAACATTGAAATGGCTTTCAATGGGTTTCGGTTGGAGTATGCACTTGAGGGCAACTCGAAATACATAGCCTAGAAGGACAGAATGGAGGTGGTGCTTGAAGATAATGGCTTGAAGGATTTCATCGATAGCGATGTTCCTAAGCCCATTTTGACGGATGCTGCATTACTTGATGCATGGAAAAATAAAGTAGCGAAGACAAGAAGGATTTCGTTGGAAGATGTGAAATACCATATTGTGTCAAGCCTTCACGGAAAAGCCACTCCATTTGAAATGTGGAAGGCTTTGACACATATTTTCCAAAGCAGCAGCAACCATAGGAAGTTGGTGCTGAAATATAAACTCATAAAAATCAAAATGGAGAAGGGCGACAGTATTCCAAGGTATCTCACAAAGTTTGTCCAATGTAGGGATGAACTGGGGAGTGTGGGAATTAAAGTTGCTAATGATGACTTGGTGAGCTTGGCTCTCCTTGGACTTTCGAAGAGTTGGCACAAATATCAAGACTCTGTCAATGGGTGGGAGAAACTGCCGGATTGGGAGTGACTTTGGTCGGATATAGTGCAGGAGGAGATAAGGCAAAGTACCAGGCATGAATCTTCATCAAAGCATGATGATGAAGAGGATTTTGCTTTGGCTTCCAAAGAGAGGAAAGGGAAGGGGAATAAATCCCATTCAAAATCCGAGGCTAAAGGCAAGAAGCTGAATTTGTCCAAGGTGAAGTGTTTAAACTGTCACGAACATGGGTATCTCGCCACTAACTGCCCACAGAAAAAGAATAACAAGAAGGCTGCTGGAGCTGCAGCTGGTGAGACCCTTACCTCGCAATTTGAACTTGATTTCTCCTTGATCGCATGCTTGGTTTCAAGCACAATGGGATCGGTGTGGTATCTCGATAGTGGTGCTTCCTTGCACATGATGGGAGATAAGGAGATTTTCAGTGACTTGGAGGTGAAATATCTCCAAATGAATATAGAGATGGGCGACGATGGACGATACAATGCGACCGACATTGGTACCATTACCTTTGAGAGGGAGTTAGGTAAGCCATTTTTGTTGAAATATTTTATGCATTTTCCAGGTCTAAAGAAGAACTTGGTCTCAGTGGCGATGTTGGAGGACAAAGGTTATGATGTTGTTTTCAACAATGGAAAAAATTTCATGCGAAATAAAACAACGGGTCAAACCAAGAGGATAAGGATTCGAGTTAAGAATATCTACAAGCTGGAGCTAGATGGCTGCACTGCAATGGTGGGCAAAGAAGAAGAAGTGGTGAGTCGGGATGAGGGCGAATTATGGCACAGGCGATTGGGCCATCTTCACCATGGCGCCCTGAAGTTTTTGCAGCAGATTTCTACTGGAATTCCCAAGGGTACACTTGCATAGATAGATCAGTGCAAGGGATGTACTATGGGTAAGTTTGTGAAGACCACCTTTCATGAAAAGGATAACCGTGCTTCGGTGATCCTGGAGAGAGTTCACACAGATGTGTGTGGGCCATTCTCGGTTACTTCAACAACAAAATGCAGGTATTATGTTATTTTTGTCGATGAATATTCTCGTAGATGTTGGATATTCTTCATGCAGAAGAAGGATCAAATATTCTCAAAGTTCTGTGAGTTTAAAGCATTGGAGGAGAAGGTGCCAGGGAAGCAAGTGAAGGCTCTGCAGAGTGATAATGGTGGTGAATATATCTCGAACGAATTCAAAGACTTATGTAGTAAATAAGGAATTCAAAGAGAACTCATAGCGCCTCATAACCCACAATAGAATGGGGTTGTGGAGAGGAATAACAGAATGATCGTGAGTGCTGCACAAGCTATGCTGCATGATCAGGGCCTAGCAATGCACTTGTGGGAAAAATCATGCAACACTGCGGTTTATGTGCAAAACCATTGTCCTCATATAGTACTTGGCATGAGTACACCTGAAGAAGTTTTACTGGTAAGAAACCAGATGTTTCTCACTTTAATATTTTTTTCTCATCTGTTTATGTTCATGTGATGAAGAACACCAGGAAGAAGTTGGAGCTAACTGCAAAAGTTGGGATATTTGTGGGTTATACAGAAACACCCCATAATTATCGTGTGTATTTTCCAAACAATCGAATGATTGTGGTGCAACGGGATATAAAATTCAATAAGGAGAAATCCATGAATTTGTCACTCGAGAGGGAGCTACACTTGCATGCAGAGGAGGAACTGCTTGTTCCCAAATATGAGCCTCAAGATGTGGTTCAACCACAAGAGGAGGATCATGGAGTGGAGGAGTCCCCTCACGCAAAGCCAAACATCAAAACTGGAAAAAGGCATACCACAAAAGCTGAGAGGCTGAAGCTTGATGCAGCACATAATGTAGGAGCCCCTACTTCACAGTGCAGACAAATACAGTCTCCTAACCGATTCACTGGATACATGGCTCTCATGAGAAAATTTATTGTGACAGAGCCATCTTCTTTTCAGGAAGCAGTGCAAGAGCCTACATGGGTAGATGTAATGGTGGAGGAGTATGACTCCATTGTCAGAAACAGTGATTTGGAAATTGTTCCAAGGCCTGTTGATAAATCAGTGGTAGGTTCAATATGGATCTACAAGGTAAAGCAAGCTGCTGATGGGAGTGTTGAGAAGTATAAGGCAATATTTTTTGCCTGGGGCTTCTCACATATTAAGGGGATTGATTATGAAGAAACCTTTGCACCTGTCGCACAATATTCTTCCATAAGGACCATTCTTGCTCTCTCAACACAGATGGGTTGGCAAATTCATCAGATGGATGTGAAGACTGCATTCCTTAATGTGATCATTGAGGAAGAAGTGTAGATTGAGCAGCCTGAAGGATTTGAGATCTTCAGCAGGGATTCGCATGTGTGTAGACTCAAAAGAGCATTGTATGGGTTAAAGCAAGCACCCCGTGCTTGGTACACTTGGATCGACATCTATTTCACTAGACTTAGCTTCACCACGAGTGAGGCGGATGCAAACCTGTACCAGATTATGGAGGGTAAGATTTTAATCATTTTTCTTTATGTTGATGATTTAATACTGACTGGTGATGAGCAGCTGATACACTCATGCAAAGAGGATCTTGCAAAGGAGTTCGAGATGAAGGATATGGACCTCCTTCATTATTTCCTTGGATTGGAAATATGGTAGCAAGAAGGTGAACTATTTGTGTCTCAAGGCAAGTATGTAAGGGAGATACTCGGTAAGTTTCACATGGAGGACTGCAAACCCATGGATACTCCTCTTCGAGGAAACTGGAGGAAAGAGGATGCTACATCGACAGAGGTAGTGGATGCTACTGTCTATCGACAATTGGTGGGTTCGCTCATGTGTTTATTTAATACAAGATCAGACATATGCTATGCGGTGAACCAACTTAGTCAAGTGATGGTTAAGCCTACCAAGCTCTTTTGGAAGGTGGGCAAGCATGTCCTAATATATCTCAAGAGCACATATGAGTATGGATTATGGTACAGATAGATGGATTAGGTGAAGTTGCATGGCTTCACGCATGCAGATTAGGCAGGCAACCCAACGAACATAAAGAGCACATCAGGAGGGGTTTTTAGTATCGGATCTACAGTTGTTTCTTGGTACAACAGGAAACAGAGATCGTTGGCACTCAATTCAGCTGAAGTGGGATACATGGCAGCAAGTCAAACTGCGTGTGAGGCTATCTGGATGAGGAACATCTTGGTCAGTTTGTTCGGTTCTCATTTAGATCCTACATTGATTCATTGTGATAATCAGAGTTGCATTAAACTCTCGATTAATCCTGTGTTTCATGATAGATCTAAGCATATGGATATCCAGTATCATCATATCAGAGATTGTGTGCAGCGGAAGATCATGTAGAAATTATATACAAGATGCATGTATATATCCAGATTCTCCTGATCTAACAATATTTATCTTCTTGCTAAATAAAAAATCCTTCCATTGTTAATCTTTTGCAGAAAATTAAAATTCAATTGCAAACACATGAAGCAATAAAAACAATCACACATAATACAGTTGTTTAACGGGAAATCCTGAAGCTAAAAAACCCAGCTATCATATATTATGTATCATGGAGATCATGTAACAATCTCATACAAAACTTAGTACATCAAGCTCTCAGTACAATCAATCGTCACACACTAACAAGAAGAAATCTGCAAATCCATGCACTGATTTCTTGCCACCTGATAACCTGTCTCCACTGCGCAATCCCTGCTGAAGAAGACCCCTGAATGAATTCGAATCTACCTTGCTTGCACTGCGCAATCCTCATTGGCAACTCCAATGTGTGTGTGGTGCAATCAATGCATCACTATAGTCACAACAAATAGTCCATCTTTCCCTTTCACCTATCTCTCCACTAGGTCTCCACTGGAACTGACATGCACCGTAGTTAACTGTTGTGTCTGTTCAGTTGATTAATAAGTTATTATTTGTGAATTAATTAACTAATTAATTCACTCCACTCTCACTAGTGTATCATTTAGTTATACTAGATACAACTAGCTCAACTGAGTTTAACTCCATTAACTGAGTTAAACTGAATAACAACTCCATGAACTACTTTTCCAACTCTGTTATAACTTTTCCACTTCAGTTCTAACTGAGTCCTCCATGCATGAACCACTAGTAAACCCTAGGAATTGCGTAATTCCTTCAACCCACTGATTTTCCAAATCTATATACTGAAATTAAGTGCTCCAAGAGAATAAGTTGATGTTTATTGTCGGATTATTATTAAGAGCTAATAATAATCGACACTTCTATTTAGAGATCGATGATCTATAAATAGACTTCGCCCAATATTCTAAAAATAGAATTTCATCTATTTTTCCAACTTGACCAACCTTCCACAAATAGCATCCTGCAACTTCTGAAATATGATCACCATGTCTAAAAACAGACATAGTCTAAAAATAGAGTTACACCTAAAAATAGCCTGCGGGCCCACTTAGTGAAGGTGACTGATTTTCAGTAAGCTCATCATCTTGTTGAATCTCAACACTCCCTCTCAACAATATAGGGATTATCCTTCACCTCGATCTTGCCTCTATGGTATTCGAATTTTCTCCTGTCGAGCGCCTTCGTCAGAATATCTGCATCCTGATATTCCATAGGAATGTACTGAAGCAACATGATCTTCCGCTGCACGCAATCTCTGATATGATGATACCAGATATCAATATGTTTAGATATATCATGAAACACAAGATTAATCAAGATTTTAATGCAACTTAGATTATCACAATGTATCATTGTAGGATCTAAATGTGTTTTGAACAAACAGACCAGGATCTTCCTTATCCAGATAGCCTCACATGCAGCTTGACTTGTGGCCATGTATTCTGCTTCCATTGAACTAAGTGCCACAGATATTTGTTTCCTGTTGTACCAAGAAATTGCTGTAGATCCGAAACTGAAAACCCCTCCTGATGTGCTCTTTCTATCTATTGGGATGCCTGCCCAATCTGCATCCGTGAAGCCATGCAACTTCACCTCATCCGTCTATTTGTACCATAATCCATACTCAAATGTGCCCCTAAGATACCTGAGGACATGCTTGCCTGCCTTCCAAAAGAGCTTGGTAGGCTTAACCATCGCTTGGGAAAGCTGGTTCACCGCATAGCATATGTCTGGTCTTGTATTAACTAAATACATGAGCGAACCCACCAACCATCGATAAACAGTGGCATCCACTGCCTCTGCCGATGTAGCATCCTCTTTCCTCCAATTTCCTGGAAGAGGAGTGTCGATAGGCTTGCAGCCTTGCATGTGAAACTTCTCCAGTATCTCCCGAGCATACTTGCCTTGAGGCACAAATAGTTCACCTTCCCGCTGCCATATTTCCAATCCAAGGAAATAATGAAGGAGGCCCAAATCCTTCATCTCAAACTCCTTTGCAAGATGTGCCTTGCATGAGTGTATCAACTGCTCATCACCCATTAGTATTAAATCATCAACATAAAGAACAATGATTAAAATCTTACCCTCCACCATAATTTGGTACAGGTTTGCATCTGCCTCACTCTTGGTGAAGCCAAGTCCAGTGAAATAGCTATCGATTCGTGTGTACCAAGCACGAGGTGCTTGCTTCAGCCCATACATCGCTCTTTTGAGCCTACACACATGCGACTCGCTGCTGAAGATCTCAAATCCTTCAGGCTGCTCAATGTACACCTTTTCATCAATGATCCCATTAAGGAACACATTCTTCACATCCATCTGATGAATGTCCCAACCCATCTGTGTTGAGAGAGAAAGGATGGTCCTTATGGAAGAATACCGTGTGACAGGTGCAAAGGTTTCTTCATAATCAATCCCCTCAATCTGTGAGAAGCCTTGGGCAAAAAATCTTGCCTTATACTTCTCGACACTCCCATCAACAACTTGCTTCACCTTGTAGATCCATTTCGAATCTACAACTGATTTACCCATCAGCCTTGGAACAATCTCCCAGGCACTGTTTCTGACAATGGAATCATACTCCTCCACTATGGCATCTACCCATGTGGGCTCCTGCACTGCTTCTTCAAAAGAAGATGGCTCTTTCACGATTCACTTTCTCATAAGAGCCATGTATCCAGTAAAATGATCAGGTGACTGTCTATGTCTGCGGTGTGATGTAGTGACTCCTACATTTTGTGCCGCATCAAGCTTCAGTCTCTCAACTTCTGTGGTATGCTTTCTGCCTTGTCTGATGTTCTGTTCTGCATGAGTGGACTCCACTCCATGAATCTCCTCCTATGGCTAATCCACATCTAGAGGCTCATCTTTGGGAACAAGAAGTTCCTCCTCTGCATGCAAGTGTAGCTCCCTCTCAAGCGACAACTTCATGGCTTTCATCTCATTGAATTTTATATCCTGTCGCAGCACAATCATCCGACTGTTTGGAAAATACACGCAATAATTATGGGGTGTTTATGTGTACCCCACAAATATCCCAACTTCTACAGTCGGCTCCAACTTCTTCCTGGCGTCCTTTGTCACATGAATGTAAACAGATGAGGCAAAAATCTTTAAATGAGAAATATCAGGCTTCTTACCAGTAAAAGCTTCTTCAGGTGTACTCGTGCCAAGTACTCTATGAGGACAATAGTTTTGCACATAAAACGTCGTGTTGCATGCTTTCACCCACAAGTGCATTGGTAGGCGTTGGTCATGCAGCATCACTTGTGCAGCACCCACGATCGTTCTATTCTTCCTCTCCGCGACCCCATTCGGCTGTGGGTTATAAGGCGTTATGAGTTTTCTTCAAATTCCTTCTTTGCTACAGAAGTCTTTGAATTCACCCGAGATGTATTCACCACCATTATCACTCTGTAGAGCTTTCACTTGATTCCCTAACTCCTTCTCCACAAATGCTTTAAACTCACATAACTTTGAGAATGTTTCACTCTTCTTCTGCATGAAGAATATCCAGCATCTACGAGAATAATCATCAAAAAATATAACATAATACCTGTGTTTTGCTATTGAAGCAACCGAGAAAGGTCCACACACGTCTTTGTGAATTCTCTCAAGGATCATCGAAGCACAGTTCTCCTTCTCATGAAAGGTGGTCTTCACAAAGTTACTCATAATACATCCTTTGCACTGATATGACTGTGCAAGAGTACCCTTGGGAAGTCCAGTAGAAATATGCTGCAAAATCTTCAAAGTGCCATGGTGAAGATGGCCCAATCTCCTGTGCCATAATTCGCCCTCATCCCGGCTCACCACTTCTTCTGCTTTGCCCATCATTGCAGCGCAACCATCTACCTCCAGCTTGTAGAGATTCTTAACTCAAATATAGACTCCCATGATATGCTTGCTTAAGAACTTGATACCAATTTCCAAATGAAATATGGACTCCAGAGGGCCACCTTCCTCAATACCACCACCTGAATACCACGTCTTTTTCATAGATTGAGTCCAAAATCCACTATAACAATAGTGTAGTCACCACAAGTCTTCAATCAGATATTTCTTTGATGTTGCTTCATGATGGCCTCTTCCCAAGTTGTTATAGTGATACAAAATTGAAAATTGGAGGTTTCTTGAAAAAGTTTGCAAGCTAGTTTATGTCTTGTGGGAAATGGATCGAAATTGCAAAAGAACATAAAATTAGAAAATTTAGTTAAGTTTTGCATATTTAACCAAAGAAAAATAGACAACATGTAGCCTTAGAAAACAACTTTGATGACGGAGTTCACCCCTCATGGGCTACGTCTCTGGGTCCAGTTTCCAATGTTGGCCCTTTATATTATATTCTCAAATTTTAAATTAAATCAAAACACGATGCTGAAATCACAAAAATAATGTTTCCATTGTGTCTAGAACACCCAAAAACCCCTATGCAAGCTCTTCTTAGGCTAAAAAACGTTGAAAAATGGTTTATGCTTCCTTCTCCATTTCTCTATTATCTGTCCTACAAAGTGACCAAATTGGCTTAAAAAACAATGAATCTCCTTTTTGTGGAACCGCCAAGCAAGAATTTGGCGTGGGAGCGGCAAAAATTCCACCGAAAATGGTGCATTTTGTTGAACACTTAAATGCACCAATAAGGACACCTGATGATTCTTTAGCCCTTTTGACGATCATATGGTGTGTAATCTGGCTAGGGGCGTGATCCAGAGGTCACGTGCCCACCGGATCCTTGCACCTGATCATATGTCATTGCAATATGCCTGTGTGTGGGGGAGTGGGTAGGGTGCCAAATGACTTGCCCCTCTGTCGTATTATTTGTTGGTTTCTCCGACAGTTGTATATAGTAAATGGGACCAGGGGTTCGGCCATGCACTCTCCCCCTCTGCATTTCCACTGTGGTCTCATGTTACCATATAATCAATAGGGCCGCCCAAGCCTTACTCCGCCCCCCGAACCCCTCCCCCCCCCCCAAAAAAAAAAAAAAAAAAAACTATTCAACCATTATATTATATATATAACTCGCCCACTAGGAATATTAAGAACCATTGTGTGGTGTAACAGTATGAATGTTAGTTAGCTCACCAGAGGTCTCGGGGTCGAGCCCCATCTGGTTAGTCAAACCCTTAACAAAATTTTTCATGAGCACCGAGGGCCTTGCTGTGCCCTCTCATTGGGCCATGTGGAGCTTCCTGATTTGCCAACCAAAACACAACAGCCAATCAAAATCTGCCAAATTGAACTGTACGACCATGGCATGTGTTGACACGTGATTGGCCCTTCTGACATCCATACCTCCCAGTAAGTCTGCTGATGTCAGCAAAACGTCACTATATGACGTTCCCAATCAACCCTCCAAGTTGAATTTTAGTTATTTTCCAAAAACTTCAGAATGAGATAACTTTCGCATATGGTGTTGGATTGAGGCAATTCAAGTGTCGTTGGAATCATAATGATGAGATATGCGATTTGGCACCGATTTTGGGCGATTTTGAGAACTTTTATTTTTCATCCCCTGGATCATTCCTCCCCACTGGAAGCTTTTGGACCACCAAAATTTTGTTTTTACTTAGCAATTAAGTGATGGTACAATTCCCTCTCTTTCCTGATTCAATCCACCTTGATTTACGTGGATTGGTACCTTTGAGCCCCACATGAAGATACTCCACAATTCCTCTGCATGTAGTCCTTATCCTCCTGTCAAGAATTGAGTCTTCCTGCAACTCATCTAAATATTCAGGAGGAAAATATCAATAGATGGAATCTGAACATTCTCTGCATGATCATCAATCATTTTAGCCCATACAATCTCAAGTTTTCGACATTCACAACAGAATAAATTTGCATATACGGTGGGAAATCTAATAAAAAAGCATTGTTACCAATCTTCTCCAAGATTTTGAAAGGACCATATCTGATTGGCTTGAGATTTTTACCTTCACCTTGAAGTCTTTCCTTATTTATATACAACCAAACTTTATCTCCCACTCATAAATCATGGTCAACTCGATGCTTGTCATGCCTTGCTTTGTACTTTTGTTTGCTTTTCTCTAGCTACTCTTGTACTCTTTGATGCACTAGATAATTTTTTTCAATGAAATGCTTGGATTTTTCCACATCTCTATGTCCATTTACTGCAATACCTTTACCAAAGATAAAATCCAAGGGAGACTTTGGAAATAACCCAAACGAACTTAAAATGGAGATACTTGCATATATGTGTGCTTAGCATGATTGTAGGCATGTTAGATGTAATGAAAATGTTAATCCAAAAGTTTAGAATGCTTACCACAATATCAAGAAGGAGATATACTATTGTTTTGTTTACCACTTTTATCCGACCGTTGGTTTGTGGATGACATGAGGTGCTCTTCTTCAACTTGGTGTCCATGAGTTCCCATAAACTTGACCAAAAATTCCTGACAATTTGAGAATCTTGATAAAATATTATAGAAGTGGGGAACCAAAAGTGAACCCATACATTTTGGAAGAACATCTTTACGTTCTTTTCGTTGTAATGTATTTCTTACATGGCATCGACACAAAACATTTGTTGAAATGTCCCATAACAACATATAGATAATCATGACCTTTCCTAGACATTTGTAGTATCCCTACAACATCCATAGAAATACTTTCCCAACGTACGAGAAAGAATAGGAAGTGAGTTTAACTTCCACTTCCTATTTATGCTTTCATAGTAGCACACATTGAACATCCTTTTACATATATTGAAACAATTCCATTCATGCAAGGCCATGAATAATGTCTCTAAATTTGAGCAATTGTTTTGCTTACACCAAAGTGACCAACATATGTGAGCTTCCCTTATGACATTGACTCCCCCCTATAGAACACATCACTTGCCAAGAACACATAAGTTTCATGCATGATTGAGTTATGCATTGAGTTATTATTGAGAATGTAATGATGTTGCAATGAGTGAGAAGTTAGCTATAAATTTTCTCCAATATTGGGTTGCTCCCAAAAATCTCCTAACTTTTGTCACATTGTTGGGTTTAGGCCAATTCAAAATGACTTCAAATTTTGAGGATCAATTTTCAATTCATCCCCTCTTAAAGTATGACCCAAATAAACCAAATAGGTTTTCCTAAATTCACACTTGGACATCTTCAAATACTACTTCTCTTTCTTTAAGCCATCTAAAACTTGTTTCACATACTTGACATGCTCTTCATGAGTCTTACTAAAAATTAGAATATCATCTAAGTAGAATAAGACAAAATCATCAAGGAATGGTCTCAACGCATCATTCATAAATATCATGAGTGTTACAGGTGCATTACAAAGCCCAAACGACATAAATAACCATTCAAACAAACCTTGTTTTGTATTGAAAATGGTTTTCCAAATATCATCTTCAACAATCCTTATCTGATGATAACCGCTTCTCAAATCTAACTTAGTGAAGTAAACAACATCATTTAATTGATATAGAAAATCATCAATGTGAGGAAGAGGATAATGATTATTTACCGTGATCTTCTTCAAAGCTATAAAATCCACACACATGCACCATGTACCATCTTTCTTTGGAACTAAGACAATAGGAGACCCACAAGGAGATGTGCTAGGCCAAATCTTGAATTTTCTTCTTGATTTATGCATTCTTCAAAACTGACATTGTATACATGCTAATGTTAGGAAGAGGCGCATCCTACTGCAATTGAATCTCATGTTGGATTCCTCTTGTAGAAGGAAACCCTTCAGGTTCCTTAAAATTCTTGTCATAAGTGTTAACAAATTCAAACAAATCATGCTTGAGTTTTGAATCACAAGTAGTATCTTTAGCTTTAATCATCAACAATACAAAATTCTTACTATCATTTACAAGCTTTTCATCTGACCAACACTTACAAGAGATAAGTTCATCTTCTTGCGATGTGCTGTAGCAATATACTCAACTCCATCATTAAAAAGATGATATGTGTTCTCATGATGATATAATATGGCTTTTCGTTCATACAAGTATGGACCCCCTAAAAAAATTCCACATATATCAAGTGGTAAAACATGAAGCTCTACCTCATCAATAAAGTTTGCAGTGATGGCGAATTTGAGTTTACACTTTTTTGTCACTTGCAATTTCGAATCGAATCATCACATACCCAACCCAAAGGGTAAGGTTTAGTATGAGATGTAGTTTCTATATTTATTTTCTTGACAATTACTTCATAAATAACATTGAATTGGGATCCATTATCAAACAATATATCAACTTTGGTATGTTTTTTAATGACCCCGATATGACAAATATTACTTCTTTCTTTATCATTTTGAGACTAAATAGGATTACTAGAAGAACTAGTACTTACATTAGAAGCTTTACCTTTTATTCCCATGGTTGTTAGTTTGGTTTCATCACCTGAATCAAATCCTAGATCATGTTAAGTTGTAGCAACAATATTTTGTTTCCCCTTATCATTGAACTCCTTTGGTCTCATTTATGGATGTAGTTTCCAACAATGGTCTTCATCATGGCCTTAATTTGA
The DNA here is from genome assembly GCA_034641835.2 of Pinus albicaulis. Classification (NCBI taxonomy): domain Eukaryota; kingdom Viridiplantae; phylum Streptophyta; class Pinopsida; order Pinales; family Pinaceae; genus Pinus; species Pinus albicaulis. The sequence goes on along the minus strand of CM076570.1, from coordinate 506,146,287 downwards.
AAAATATTTACAGGTAAGTTTCTCTCCCTCTTTCTTGACTGTAGCATTATTTTTTCCTTTTCCTTTAAACTTCCCCTTTCCTTTGTCTCAAGATTTGGAAGGTTTATTGAGTCGTAACAACAATCTTTTGTTTCCCCTTGTTATTGAACTTCTTTGGTCTCATTTATGGATGTAGTTTCCAACAATGGTATTCATCATGGCCTTCATTTTAACAATGTTTATAGGTAAGTTCCTCCCCCTCTTTCTTGACTGTAGCATTCTTTTTTACTTTTCCTTTAAACTTCCCCTTTCCTTTGTCTCCATATTTGGAAGGTTTCTTGCTAGTCTTTTGATGAAAAATATTGCCTCTTGATTCTAAATGAGTTTCCTGAGCACATACTTCATCTAGATTGGTGGGATTAAACATAATTATATTACGTCTCAAATAACTATGTATTCCACCTATGTATTTAAGGAGAGTGTCTTGTGAAGACAAATCAACACCCAAGATTAAAGATATTCTTCTAAATTCTTGTGTGTAACTTTGGATGTTCTGACCTTTAGCTTGTCTAAAATTTTTCCAATCCATAATTTATTTTTGCATATAGGCTAATGGATAAAATTTCCTTCTTAATGCAAGTATAAAATCATTCCAAGAAGAGATAATTTTACCACTTTTCTTCAAATCTTTTTGAGTTATGACCTCCCACTAGATGAGGGGTGCATTTTTCCAAATGAATAGGAGCAAGTTAGATCTAAGGAGTCTAGTGAGACTGTGGAGATAGATGGTTGGTCTGATGATCCAAGGTTGGAGAGGTTGATTTAGGAGAGCGAGGGTAGAATTGTTCGTAGCCTGTATTGTTGAGATACATTGCAGATAGATATGGATGGTTCATATCAGGCAGAGGTGGACCATTTCCAAGATCAGGGATTAAATATTCAGTGAGGAGAGATGTAGGATTCAGAGTGTGGATAGGTAGTCTAAGGGGCTACCCCACTTCATCTTATTATTGAGCTCATGAAGATGGAATACTTTATTTAATCCTCAAGATCTTGAAGAAGGATCAAACTTGCTTCCTACTTCAATATCTTAAGCTTGAACATTGTAGGAGACTCCAAAAACACTATATGTCATATGTGTCGGGGAAAACCCCCCTTTAACATATTGTTAAAATCTTTTTTCTTCTCAATCTGCTTATTCCTTCCTTCCTTTTCCAAAATTTCGTTTTTTCACACTCCTCAATCCAAAAACACAGGCGTTTTAGAAAATGTTACAATCCACTTCCTCAATGAGATCATTCCATTCATTCTAATACACGACAAGACTCACATTAAATCAATTCCACCACCCAAAAAGCGCGTGTCTAAGAGATATCATATCAATCTCAGGAAATGTTATCCTCTTTGTCACCCCATATACCTTCATTATTGTTCTCCCCATATCAAAATCCCTTCACACAACTCCTTGGTGGGAGGTGGGATTTGATCCAGGTGGATATTGGTGGCCACCCACCTATTCCATTTGGACCCACATCATCAATTCTTTCAGTTTTTCACTTTCAGCACATCTTACTATTTTTAGCAGGTTTTCGGTTACTAAACTTCCGGAGCTGTTTTTGGGCCCTAATGATCCAGGTGGATATTTATGGTCACCCACTTATTCTATTTGAACCGCCACCATATTTTTATTTTTATTTTTATTTTTATTTTTTTTATTTTTATTTTATTTTATTTTTTTTTCAGTTTTTCAGTTTCGGCACAACTTACTATTTTTAGCTGTTTTTCTTGTCCTGAACTTATGGAGTTGTTTGGAGGCCTTAAACGACGCTTTTTGGGAAAACCGGGAGCAACATGGGTCCATGGACTAATGCTTCTCACATAAAAAATTGTAGTCCTCGGACAGATATTGCTAATGAGGTATGGTGCACGTCAAATGAAGATTGTATGCCAAAGTTACGTCCTCGGGAAGTTAAAACACCAATTTACCCAAATGGGGTCTATAGTTTTGGAACTTCATCTCCTAGGATTAGGTTTTTGGATGTTTAGGGTTTTCCATTGTTTCTCAATAATAAATAGGACCTCGAGCCTCATTGTAACACAATCTAGAGGCCTATAGCCACCACATATCTTTTCAGAGATACGCTACCAACGCCCTAGCTAGTTTATTTCCATTATGTCTGTAAGCATATTTCTGTTATTTGATATTAATGAAATGAAATATTATTTCCGTTGCATCTCTGTGTTTATGTTTATTTCTGTGTATTATTGCATTCCTGCATAAATTTGGATTAGGATTCCACATGAATATTTGGTTATGGCTATTCGATCAATCATGGCATGGTGTGGTCTCTAGTTCAACTAGTATAAGTCATTACCAACTACAATTTAAGTCCTTCAATTCCCTATTCTCTTATAAATTCTTCTAGTCACCTTATTGATCTCATGTTCCCTTTGCACCCCCACCTTCTCTTGGCCCCTCATTTTTGTTGCTTTTTTCCTCTTCATTCTGCGTCTTTATCATGGCCTTTCGTAGCTTTTCAGTTGCCAAGCCTACTTGACTCGACTAGAAGGCAATATTTCCAACCTCTCCTCCCCCGAAAACCTTGCATTTCAACTGAAAATGATGATGGATTAATTAGTTCAACATCGAGGGCTTATTCATCACTTACAAGATTAAATTAATGCAATCAAGAGCCAACAGACATTCATTAACACTACTTGGCATCACAATTTCATGTGGTTCTTCCTTTGGGATTTTTGGTCCATCTTTGTTTGAGGTGAATTCTACTCTTTGAAACCTTAGTGAAACAACTCTTAAGAACTTTTCCACAACTCTAGATTCCATTGACGCTCCTCCCTCCACAAAGTTAACTTAATGTTTTGCTTTGGAATCTCCTCCCTCCACAACTTTAACTTAATGTTTTGCTTTTTTATCAAAGTGCTTTGCATGTATCTGCATATTTACATTGTAAGATTTTGTTAGTTAAGCTTCAATATCTCTACTTTATATTGTATTACTCATTTTAAAACCTAAACCTACTTATATACACCTATAACACCCACCAAAATATACTTTTACTAATTTAACATAAAATTTCTAATTCCCATATATAAGAAATGTTTGTAAATAAGACTTTTCAAAATTTCTAACCAAAATCATATCACACTTTATATATTTTTTAATTATTATATTAAATCAATTTATTTTTATATTTATATAATGATTTTATATTAAAATAAATAAAAAATATCTTTCAAATTAGTAAACATATTTCTACTCCAAATTATAAAAGGGAATATAATTTAAATGCATTATATACATTTTCCAATTACAAATCACATATTCAAAATAAAATAAACCTAAATATATTGGCCTCTAAAAAAAATTACTTAATGGAACAATTAAAAAAATAAAATAAAATTCTCAGTGTAATTTCTAATAGAATTATCATCTTAAATATTATTTTATTATTATTATAATTAAAACAATTTAAATATTAAATTATTATTAAAATAATTAAAATTATTATTATTATTATTTTAAGCAAGTCATGAATTTCATAGTAGTAAAATTAATGTAAAAAATTTACAAAGCCATATAAACGTTGACAAGAGCAAAATTGGAACCAATTTCCCAACAAGGGGAAACCAAAAGGTCCATGTGTGAAACCATGAATTAGAGAATACTTAGTCCATGGATAGAGTGAGAGAGAGTGGCATACAAAATCGGTGATGAAAATACAAGAGTTTTTGTAAGGTTTTTCTGGAGAGTTAAGCATAAAATCCATGAAAAAAGATATGATTGACAGTTTAAACAATGTGCTTACCCTTGGAGGTTGCAAAAAGGGATAATTTTAAGGATGAAAAATTATCTTGAAGTTTAAAATGTTGGCGAATTTCACTAGTCCCTAATATGTGAATTATAAAATTTTATTTATATGTTTGTAAAAATATATAAATTTATAATGATTTTATATATAGTCTCTATATAATGTTGGCTATTTTTAAGGTAAAATAATTTTATATTGTAAAATTTAGGCGAATCATTTTTACGAAAAAATGGAAATTGGCGAAACTTTTTTTTGGAAAAATCATGGAAAATTAGCCCACTTGCGAATATTAGCCCCTAAAATTTTCCATGATCCAGAGCGTTGTTGGTTTTCGATTGAACTGCTACCTCTTCTTGCAGCTCGTCCATGATAAGGAAACCATATGAGCTCGATGTTTGTTTTACCATTTCCTTCTCAGTGTCCCGACTTGCCTGGCCTTACAGTTACATGTCATTGATCTTGATGGAAGGGGAGGGAGATGTGGGCGAGATGGAGAGGGAGCCAGAGCCATCTTGAGAGCTAGAGGAGGAAGGGGAGAGCGGGACAAGAGGGAAGGAAATGCCAAAGTAGCTTGTCAATTGATGCAAATATTGACAGAGGCTGCTAACCTGGGCATTGGCCTCAACCACCTTCATCATGACTGCCTCTCTGGCTTGCTGCTGCTTCCATAGGTGCTTGGCCAACAAGTTTCTTAGTGTGCAAAATGCTCGAAGGGATATCAAGGCCAAAGAGATCAGAATTCTCGTCAAATCCTGCAGCGCAAGGGGGATGCCCACTCCCACGACCACGACCACTTCCTCCACACTTGACTCGTCCTTGCTCGCAGACCATTGTGTTGAAAATGCAACAAGATGATGGAGCTTAGTGAAATGAAGTCGCCTTCACTAAGTGGGCCCGCAGGCTATTTTTGGCGCAAAGTTTATTTTTAGACTATGTCTATTTTTAGACATATGGAGCATGGTCTAGGAGTTGCAGTATGCTATTCTTGGATGATTGGTGGAGTTGGTAAAAATAGATGGACCTCTATTTTTAGACTTACAAGTCGAAGTCTATTTTTAGACTGCCTGTCTAAAAATAGGTCAGTCAAATATTATTAGCCCTTAATAATATTTGGACTATAAACTTCAGTTTATCCTCTTGCAGCACTTCAGTTGGAGCTACGGATGTGGCCCATGCACCGATGTGGCTGGAATTACACTATTCCTAGGGGTTTGGTGAGCTCATGCATGGTTGACTTCAGTTAGAACTAAAGTGGCGGAGTTTGGTGGAGTTGATGAGACAGTTGGTGGAGTTGTGTTCTGTTTAACTTAGTTGAACTAGTTGTATTTAGTTTAATTGGCTAATACGCTAGAGATGAGTGGAGTGAATTAAATATTATTTAATTAACTAATTATTAACTCATTATTCAACTCAAGAACACATCAGTTTACTACAGTGCATGGAAAGTTCAATGAAGACCAGTGGAAGAGGTAGATGAAAGGGTGAGTTTGCTATTAGTTGCGACATCAGTTGTGCATGAGATTTGCACAAGCATTGGAGGAGATTGCTGATGAGGATTGCACAGTTGAAGCCAAGGAGATTCGAACTTGGATCTCTCATTACACCAACTTGGATTGCGCAATAGAGGCAGGCAAATAGTGGATGAGTTTTGAACCCATGACTTGTTAAAAAATGAGCTAGTTTGTGTGTAACCTTTGGAGACAGTACTGAGTACTTGTGAGGAGTATTGTACTGAGATTGTTACATGTTCTCTTCCATTATAATATACAAAATAGATGGGGGTTTTCAGCTATAAGCTTTCCCCATTACATATTGTGTTTATGTGCGCATGCGACTGTTTTGCTATCCGCAAATTGACGATCAATTGTGAAGAGGTTATGTGTTATGCATGAATTCGAATTAGTGTGTGATCGTGATAATCTTAGTGGATAAATAATCATTATTCGCAAATTTCTACATGGTATCGTAGCGAATCGATCATCGGATCTACGTTGATTACAATTTTATTTCTAGAGATTGTGAGTCTATAATCCAAGCCAGGTAGCCTCTGGATCCATCCTTTCTCTGAAAGGTGATATATCCAGTAAATGCCCTTACAGTCGATCTCTGTGCTAGAAATATTTTTTTCTCACGGATCCAGAAGCAGTTGAGTTTTTGAGTTTGGAATTCGAATTTTGCAGCAGATTGTTTTCTTGGTGCCGGAGCTGAAATGTATTTCAATGGTTTGCGACTCGAATATGCCCTTGAAGGCAGTTCGAATTATGTTGCATGGAAAGATCGGATGGAGGCAGTTTTAGAAGATAATGGGTTGAAGGAGTTCGTAGCTATGGATGTCCAAAAGCCTAATGATCCTGCTGAAGTTGAGGCTTGGCAAAAGAAGATGGCGAAATGTCGAAGGATTCTGTTGGAGGGCATGAAGGATCACATTGTATCCATCCTGCATGGAAAAGCTTATCCATATTTGATGTGGAAAGCATTGACAGATCTATTCTAGAGTAAGAGTGACCAAAGGAAGCTGGCGCTCAAGGATAAACTCAGAAACATTAAGATGGAGAAAGGCGACAGTATCGCCAAGTACCTCACGAAGTTCACTTAATGCAGAGATGAGCTGGGAAGTGTGGGGGTGACTGTCAATGAAGAGGACTTGGTGGGCCTGGCTCTCCTTGGTCTTCTGAAGAGTTGGAATTCCTATCAGGACTCTATCAATGGTCGGGAGAAGTTTCCGGGATGGGAGCGACTTTGGGCGGATCTCATGCAGGAGGAGATAAGGCGGACTACCAGGGACGGATCTTCATCAAAGGCATCTGATGAAGAAAATTGTGCTTTGGCTGCCAAAGAAAGGAAGGGGAAGAGCAAGAAAGCTTCTCAGTCTGGTGCGAAAGGCAAGAAGCAAGACGTGTCCAAGGTGAAGTGTTTTCACCGTCACCAGCACGGACACTATGCCACAAATTGTCCGCAGAAGAAAAATAAGAAGGCCGCCGGATCTGCAGATCTACAATGGGAGAGGCATTGGCCTCCCGCCTCGAATCGGATTTTTCATCGATCGCATGCTTGGTTTCAAGTGTGATGGGATCAATGTGGTTTCTTGACAGTGGTGCGTCTTTCCATATGAAAGGAGACAAATATTTGTTTAGTGATCTGGATGGAAAGGATCTTGGAGTGCACATCAAGATGGCGATGATGGTAGATACAATGCGACTGGTATTGGGACCACTTCCTTTGAGAGGGAGTCTGGAAAACCTTTCATCTTGAAGGATGTCATGCATGTTCCAGGATTGAAGAAGAATCTTATCTCTGTGGCGATGTTGGAAGACAAGGGTTATGATGTGGTCTTCGGTGGGAAAGGCTTTCCTCGTGCGCAAGACCACCGGAGAGACTCCTGGGCGATAGGGGTTCGAGCCGAAGAACCTTTATCAATTGCAGGTAGATGGCTGCGCAGCAATGGCATGCAAGGCAGAAGGAGTGGTGAGCCGGGATGATGGCGAGTTGTGGCACCGGAGATTGGGCCACCTTCACCATGGAGCTTTGAAGATACCGCAGCAGATTTCTACTGGGCTTCCTAAAGGCACTCTTGCGCAGTCAGATCAGTGCAAGGGGTGTACCTTAGGAAAATTTGTGAAAGCCACCTTTCACGAGAAGGATAGTCGCGCCACGACGATCCTTGAGAGAGTTCACACAGACGTGTGTGGTCCTTTCTCAGTAGCTTCGACAGCGAAGCACAAGTACTATGTGATCTTTGTTGATGATTTTTCTCGGAAGTGCTGGATCTTCTTCATGCAGAAGAAGAGCGAGACATACTCAAAGTTCTGTGAGTTCAAGGCGCTGGTTGAGAAGGAATCGGGGAAGCATGTGAAGGCTCTTAGGAGCGACAATGGTGGTGAATTCATCTCTACCGAATTCAAGGACTTTTGCAGCGCAGAAGGGATTCGGAGAGAGCTCATCGCACCCCATAACCCACAGCAGAACGAGGTGGCTGAGCGGAAGAACAGAACGATCGTGGGTGCTGCACGGGCGATGTTGCAGGATCAGGGCCTACCCCTTCACTTGTGGGCTGAGGCATGCAATACAGCAGTGTATGTGCAGAACCGTTGTCCTCACAAGGTTCTTGGCATGAGTACACCGGAGGAGGCTTATTCTGGCAAGAGGCCTGATATTTCCCATTTGCGGATTTTTGGTTCTCCTGTCTACATGCATGTGACGAAGGATGCGAGAAGGAAGTTGGATCTAACCGCAGAGGTTGGAATATTTGTGGGGTACACTGATACACCTCACAACTATCGGATGTATTTGTCAGACAGTCGCAAAACTGTTGTGCGACGGGATATAAAATTTCAGGAGGAGAAAGCCATGCAGTGTTCGCTTGAGAGGGAGCTACACTTGCATGCAGATGAGGAGCTGTTAGTTCCTAAGGAGGAGCTTCCTGATGTGGATCAGCCACAAGAGGAGGTTCAGGAGGTGGAAGAAACCACCCAGGCAGCGCCAACCATCAGAGGGCGCATGCGCACTACAGAAGCTGAGCGACTGGCTCGAGATGCAGAGAGGGTTGTAGGACCACCTACAGCACAGCGCAGACAGAGACAGTCACCGGATCGGTACACTGGATACATGGCTCTTATGAGTCAATGTGTTGTGACAGAGCCATCCTCTTGTGAGGAAGCCGTGGAGGAACCCGCATGGGTTGATGCCATGATCGAAGAATATGATTCGATCATCAGGAACAGTGCATGGGAGATTGTCCCAAGACCGGTTGGGAAATCAGTTGTAGGTTCGCGATGGATCTACAAGGTGAAGCAGGCGGCTGACGGGAGTGTAGAGAAGTACAAGGCGAGATTTGTCGCCCGTGGCTTCTCACAGATCGAGGGGATTGACTATGAGGAGACTTTTGCACCTGTCGCAAGGTACTCTTCCATACGGACGATCCTTGCTCTCTCAGCGCAGATGGGGTGGCACATTCATCAGATGGATGTGAAGACCGCGTTCCTCAATGGAGTTATTGAGGAAGAGGTGTACATAGAGCAGCCTGAAGGTTTTGAGATCTTCAGCAGTGAGTCGCATGTGTGCCGACTCAAGAGAGCACTGTATGGGCTGAAGCAAGCACCTCGTGCTCGGTACACTCGGATAGACAGCTACTTCACCGGGCTTGGATTCTCCAAGAGTGAGGCGGATCCAAACCTGTACCAGATTGTGGTGGAGGGGAAGCTGTTGATCATCGTACTGTATGTAGATGATCTGATTTTAACTGGCGATGAGCAGTTGATACTTTCATGCAAGGAGGATCTTGCACGAGAGTTTGAGATGAAGGACTTGGGCATCCTTCATTATTTCCTAGGATTGGAGATTTGGCAGCGCAGCGGAGGACTGTTTGTTTCTCAGGGAAAGTATGCCCAGGAGATTCTGGAGAGGTTCAACATGCAAGGCTGCAAGCCTGTTGACACTCCTCTTCCTGGTGGTTGGAGGAAGGAGGATGCTACTTCAGCGGAGGTAGTGGATGCCACTGTCTATCGACAGTTGGTGGGGTCGCTTATGTATCTGGTCAATACACGACCCGATATATGCTATGCTGTTAACCAGCTTTCGAAAGCTATGGTTAAGCCTACCAAGCTCTTCTGGAATGCAGGCAAGCATGTATTGCGTTATCTTAGTGGCACATCGGGATATGGTCTGTGGTACAGACAGGAGGTTGGAGCGAAGCTTAGCGGCTTCACTGATGCAGATTGGGCAGGGAGCCTAACGAACCGAAAGAGCACATCTGGAGGAGTTTTCAGTATCAGGTCGACAGCAGTTTCCTGGTACAGTAGGAAGCAGAGATCCGTGGCACTCAGTTTAGCAGAGGCCGAGTACATGGCAGCAAGCTTGGCTGCATGCGAGGCTATTTGGATGAGGAAGATCCTCGTCGGATTGTTCGGGTCGCACTTGGAGCCTACTGTGATTTATTGTGATAACCAAAGTTGCATTAAACTCTTGGCTAATCCAGTATTTCATGATAGATCCAAACACATCGACATCAGGTACCATCATATCAGAGATTGTGTTCAGTGGAGAATCATGATGCTTTCATATGTTCCCACGGAGGATCAGGATGCTGACATCTTGACGAAGGCGCTCACCAAGAGCAAGTTCGAATTCCACAGAGGCAGGATAGGGGTTGCAGATAATCCATATCTTGTTGAGAGGGAGTGTTGAAAATGCAACAAGATGATGGAGCTTAGTGAAATGAAGTCGCTTTCACTAAGTGGGCCCGCAGGTTATTTTTGGCGCAAAGTCTATTTTTAGACTATGTCTATTTTTAGACATATGGAGCATGGTCTAGGAGTTGCAGTATGCTATTCTTGGATGATTGGTCGAGTTGGTAAAAATAGATGGACCTCTATTTTTAGACATATAGGCCGAAGTCTATTTTTAGACTGCCTGTCTAAAAATAGGTCAGTCAAATATTATTAGCCCTTAATAATATTTGGACTCTAAACTTCAGTTTATTCTCTTATAGCACTTCAGTTGGAGCTACGGATGTGGCCCATGCACCTGACAGAAGGAATTACGCTATTCCTAGGGGTTTGGTGAGCTCATGCATGGTTGACTTCAGTTAGAACTCAAGTGGCGGAGTTTGGTGGAGTTGATGAGACAGTTGGTGGAGTTGTGTTCTGTTTAACTTAGTTGAACTAGTTGTATTTAGTTTAACCAGCTAATACACTAGAGATGAGTGGAGTGAATTAAATATTATTTAATTCACTAATTATTAACTCATTATTCAACTCAAGAACACATCAGTTTACTACAGTGCATGGACAGTTCAGTGAAGACCAGTGGAAGAGGTAGATGAAAGGGTGAGTTTGCTATTAGTTGCGACATCAGTTGTGCATGAGATTTGCACAAGCATTGGAGGAGATTGCCCATGAGGATTGCGCAGTTGAAGCCAAGGAGATTCGAACTTGGATCTCTCATTACACCAACTTGCATTGCGCAGTAGAGGCAGGCAAATAGTGGATGAGTTTTGAACCTGTGACTTGTTCAAAACTGAGCTAGTTTGTGTGTAACTTTTGGAGACAGTACTGAGTACTTGTGAGGAGTATTGTACTGAGATTGTTACATTTTATCTTCTATTATAATATACAAAATAGTTGGGGGTTTTCAGCTATAAGCTTTCCCCATTACATATTGTGTTTATGTGCGCATGCGACTGTTTCTATTTCCGCATATTGATGATCAATTGTAGAAGAGGTTATGTGTTATGCATGAATTCAAATTAGTGTATGACCAGGATAATCTCAAAGGATAAATCTTCATTATTCAGCAAATTTCTCACACATTGTTGTAGGCGTGGAGGGTGAGGAAAGTGAGTTCAAAATAACAAAGTTGAATGGCAACATTTCTCTAGGAGGGGCATGAGAGAGAGAAAGGGAGAGTGACAAAAGAGTCCGTAAATGTACGTAAAGAGTCAAATAATCATAAAGTTCTCTAGTGTTGAGGAAAGGGCTTCTAGAAGTAATCATGGCATGAGGGCCAAGTACACGAAGATCATAAAGAAGATATAGAACAAATGATCTAGAGTCATCAAGATTGAAAAATTTACAAACCGAAAGAGAAAATTAAAGTGCATGAACGCGAAGA